>JAGFMF010011603.1:4536078-4569846 GCA_019455555.1 Galemys pyrenaicus
AAGGAAGGAAGGAAGGAAGGAAGGAAGGAAGGAAGGAAGGAAGGAAGGAAGGAAGGAAGGAAGGAAGGAAGGAAGGAAGGAAGGAAGGAAGGACAGATGAGATGAAAATGGATTAAGACAGACACAGATATAGGGACGGGGAGGGAGAAAGGGAGAGGCGTGGAAAAGAGAGGAAAGGAGACAAGCAGAGAGAAGAATAGAGGGACAGGCAGAAAGAGACACCTAACAGCCAGAGACCCAGAAGCACTGGTGGAAGGTGACAGAGACCGAAGTGGAGGGAGTTGAGACGGGACAGTGGGTGGGAAGCAACAAACAGTTGGAAAGGGAACCAGAGAGGCACAGGACCGCAGGCAGGGAGCGCAGAATGCAGTTCTCTCTCTGGCTGTGGGGTGAGCAAGTATCGCAGGAGAGGGAGCAGCTGCCCGCCTCTGCCAGGCCACTGGCAGACACTTAGGGTGTGGGGGCAGCACCCTGCTGTGAAGGTGCTCAGGCTCCATCCAGTGGCTCTCAACTGGGGGTGATTTTGCCCCTCAGGAGAACTTTCACATTGTCTGGACACATTTTTGTCTCTCAAAATAAGCAGGGGGGAGGAGAAGGAGGCCAGCAGCTGACATCTAGTGGGTAGAGACCAGGATGCTGCTGGACACCCCACAGCGTACAGGACAGTCTCGACCACAGAGAAGATCTAACCCGTGTCAAGTGCCAAGGTGGGAAACCCTGGGCTAGCAGGAGGGAAATGCCAGCACAGAGGAAGGCTTAAAGGACAACAGGCGGACGCCCTTCTGATGGAGGTGAGAACTCTCCAGGCCCATCCTCAGGACCTGGATCCATGATGCTCCTTCCCACCCCAACCTTCCTCATCCCACCCCCACCCGCAGAGCAGCTCTCCCTTGTTAGTACAACACTGTGCCATCATGTAGTCACACAAAGTTCAGCCCTTTAACTGAGCACCTACTATGCATTGGTTATGTCCCTTGCCCATGGACAGTGTAGTCTACTAGCTCAGCATGCAGGCTCTGCTCCCAGCCTGCCTCAGTGTGAATCCCAGCTCTGCCACTATCTGCTTGCCTGACTTGGACACGTTTTATCATTTCTCCATGCCTTGGTTTCCCCTCTACCTTTATAAGTTGGTTGCTATGAGAATCAAATGAAATAACCCACATTAAATGCTATCAGCACAGGGTCTGATATGTGGACTGTGCTTGCCACATGCTACTATTATCACCTCATTCTAGCTGCACGCGAGTGCGGAGGGAGGTGGCTTGCCTGGTGGCA
Organism: Galemys pyrenaicus; assembly: GCA_019455555.1. Taxonomy (NCBI): domain Eukaryota; kingdom Metazoa; phylum Chordata; class Mammalia; order Eulipotyphla; family Talpidae; genus Galemys; species Galemys pyrenaicus. The sequence goes on from JAGFMF010011603.1 coordinate 4,537,354, forward strand.
CTCAGCCTGTGTGGCACGGAGCTGCTCGCAGTACAGTTCTGTCCAGTGCTTGTTCCCCACATTCTTCAGCCCACTGCTGTGGAAGCCCCTGCTGACCTTCTCCAAGACCTGAGTGCAAGGGCAGGCCTGAGTGCCATGCACCAACCAGACCTCCCACTCGCCACCTATGCCATCTTGACATTCCAACACTCTGTGCCCCAGTTTCCTCGTTCGTAAAATGGGGCTCATACTAGCAACTGATTGTCATGAGAACTTCACAGCAAAACACTGCACAGTCACTGTTGAAGTCATCGCTGGTGGTGACCTGATGGGGTACCCAAAGCCTGGCACAGTGCTTGGCACAGATGGGAGCTCAGAGTATGTGCGTTGAAAGAAGGCAGAATTGGAGAACATGGCAGAAGTGAGCCTGGGAAGAGGAGACACCGAGAGAGGGAAGCTGAGGGAGAGGGAGATCTAATAAAACACACGGGGAGAGGGAAGATCAAGAAAGAGCTGTGGGAGTGGCTCACTCAACAGACATGTATTGAGCACCTACTGTGTCTATGCAGATGTGAGAACAGTGTCCTGGGCTTGAACAACCTGTGGACAATGAAGTGGGCCTGACATGGGATCGGCACCAGCCCAGAGGGACCTGAGGGGAGGGGCAGCTGGCGCGAATGGCAGAAGTGAGTTAGACAGGAGAGAGAGAACAGAAAGTGAGATGCGTCTGGGAGGGCTGGCCTCTGGTCTCTGAAAGCATGAAAGAGTGGAGGCTAAGAATAGAGAGGAGAGGGGAGGAGAGTCAGGGAGAAGGAGGGTGATCCAAACGCAGGGCTGGGAGAGATCAGTGAAGGGGAATAAACCAGGAGAAGGACTTAGGGGAGGGAGCTGGCTGGCAAGATGGAGAATAAATCTCAAAATAAATAAAACAGTGATGGAGTTTGGTGGGAGGGGCCACAGGGCCAGCCTCTGGGAAGCCATTCTAATCCAGAGAGCAAGAGAAGGACCAGGGCGTGGGGGTGCAGTTGGGAGTTGGAGGAGGCAAGGGGGAGCAGGAGGGGCTGAGGCAGAGCCTGGGTCCTTGAAGACCCTGCCCCCCTCCCCCTGCATGCATCCTTATGTGTCTGGCCACTGGCAGGCAGGCAGGCAGAAGGAGGGGGCAGCCCTGTCTCCTACTGTCCTTCACCCAGTTATCTGACAGCCCTTTGGGAGGCCCTAAGGAGATCCCCATCTAAACATATAGGAAGAGAGGGAGAGAAACAACTAGAGAGACGAGAGGAACAGGTAGGAAGCATGGACAACGTCCTGCTGAGAACTTGAGAATGACGAGGGTCAGTGGTCTCTTCAGCCAGGTGTCATCCTAGAGAGAAGGAAGAGAAAGCCTCGCAGCCAGGAGAAAGAAATTGGGCCTGGCAGAAATGAACTCAGGCAGCTGACTAGCTGTATTTTAAAGAGAATAGGAAGTCCAGTTGGGTCCGTGAGGGTGTGTTTGTGTGAGGTGGGGGGAGCTTACTGGGATGCTGGGGCCAAGCCTTTCTTGCTTACTTTCTTGGTTGCAGGAATGCCCAGCGTGCCTCCCTCCCCCACCAAAAGGGGAAGCCCAGATGGTTCTCCTTCTGGGACACCTGACTTGGCGCCTTCCAGGTGTAGGCCCAGGCCTCTGTCCACCTCAGGGCACAGCCATTGCTTCCGAAACTGGCCAGGTCTGTGCAGAAGCCTTTCTGGGCAGCCAGCCAGGGGCGGCCACTGGAGAAACCTGCCTTCACCCTCTGAAAGCAGGATCCCACAGTCTGCGTGCAGAGGGGAGGGCTGGAGAACCCTAGACGCAGTAAAGTCAGGTGATGGATAAGAGTCAGGTCTCAAACTGGGCCCTCTGGGGTAGCTGCCAGGCTGGGAGGGAGACATCCCCCTCCTGGGGGCGCTCCCTTCGCGCGGATCTGGGGTTGGAGGAAGGAGGGTAGCCGCCCCCCCGCCCCTTCCCCTCCACACACACCCATCCCCAGGGGTTTCCTGGGACTGGACCGCCTTGGGATGGAGAGGCCGGCCACTCCCAGCGTGGGAGGGGTGCGATTCTGGGGGCGGGAGCCAGGGCTCCTAGTCTGCAGGGTCCGGGCCCGGTGGCCGCCTGCGGCTCGGCTCGGCGCAGCGCTCCTGCCCGGCGGGCGCTGCATTCTCGGAGTCTCCACCAGAGGCTGCGGGAGGAAGGAAGGGATCCGTCCCTTGCACACTTCCCCCCTAGTCAGACACGCACACTCCCTCGCTCCCGCTCGCTCACTCCCTCGCTCTCCCTCGCTCTCTCGCTCACACACACGCGCGCACACGCCGCCGCGGCTCCCCCTCTCGCGCCCGCTCTCCCTCCGGTTCCTCCGGGCGGCCGCGGGGCTCTGGACTCGCTCGCCCGCCCGCCCGCCAGCGCCGGGGCTCCCGCCCCACGCAGCGTCCCGAGGCGGCAGGACTGGGGGGAGCCCCGGGCCGCTCCCCGAGGTAAGAGCGCGGGGTGCCGCGGGAGGGGCGGCCGGATCTCCGCGAGCGGAGGCTGCCCAGCCGAGAGGGAGCCCCCTGGCCGGCGGGAGCGGCCCAGCAGGCGGCGCCGGCGCTCGGGGGGGACGAGTCTGCCGCCGCAGGGGGAGCCCGGGTGCCCGCGCGGGGCCCCTATCGCCCCCCTCCTCTCGGCGGGGCGGGCGGGGAGCGAGTTTCCCACGTCCAAACTTTCCCCGGCGCGGAGCCTCTCAGCCTCTCCGCCCGGAGCCGGCGGCCCCCACCCGCCCCCCACCCCTCCCGCCGCGCGCCAGGAAGCCTCCGGGACCCCCGCGGGCAAGGGGTGGCAGCGCCGGGAGCCAAGCCCGCGCGCGGAAAGCGGCTGGGGAGGAGGCGCACTGTCTGAACGCAGGGGCTGGGACCCAGGCATTCCCGACTACCCCCACCCCAGCCCCGGGCTACCGGGGCTCAGCTCCCCCGCCCCTCCCAGAGGCGGGGTCCGGGGCCGGGGCCGGGAAATACCGCACGGCGTGAGCGTGTGCGCGCGGCTGTGTGTGTCGAGGTCGTGCCGCGTCCGGGGGCACTCAGAGACAGACTCAAGCCGCGGCGACACGCACGGCTGCGGCCACCTCGGGGGGTGGGGGCGTTGGAGGGGGAACTGACCCACAGGGATCCGGGACGTCCCCACCAGCGCGACCCCGCTGCTCTCAGGCCGTCGGACCGGCCAGCAGACAGGCGGAGAGCAGGAAGCAGCGTTCCCCTCTTCCCTAAGACCGGCTCCGACAACGCTGTCCCCTCTAAGGAAGACAGACAGGGCCCGACGGCCTAACGTCTAAAGGAGGCACCACTTGGGAGTGACCCTCAGGGGGCCGGGGCTCTGAAGAGCGAGGCGTGGATTGTGCGTGCGCGCTGGGTGCTGGGCTATTCGCGGCGGGCACCGTGCACATCCGTCTTCCACGCGCCTGGGGCTTTACCTCCCCTCTCTCTCTTCTCCCCCTTCTCTGCCCTGCTGGGGCTCGCCTAGAGACCACCAGGCAGGGTTGCAGCTGGAGAAGCAAATCCTCAGTCCCCCGAGGTCTCCCCAAACTGAGAGGGGCACCCCCTGGTGGCGGGTTCTTGAAGATGGCCGAAGTCTTCTAACATTCAGCGCTGCGGGGAACCCTCTCCCACTCCTTTGAACCTAAACAAGGGTTGCAATTGCCAACTCCATTTTCAGTGTGTCGTTTCCAGCTCTCTAGGGGTCCCTAGAGCTGGCCAAGGTGCCCCAGCACAGGCATTTAAGGGCTTTGGCAGCTGTCGGCCCTCCGTGGGGGTTCTGGATCCAATCCTCCCACCTTATATCAGTATCACCGATAAGCACCTCCCTGTCTCTCTCTGTCCCTCATTAGTGTCCCCGTCCACCTGTCTGTCATTGTCCACTCTGGTCCCGTTACTGCCCCTACTCCACAGCCCATTTTGTAACTGAGTGTCTACATCCATGACATCCTTCGGTCTTTGCCTAATTGTGCCCATTTCCTCCTCCTCCCATCTTCCATCCTGTGTGCCTCAGTTTCTCTGCAGCAGTCACCTCTTCCCTATGCTCTCCCTGCCTCACTTACTTCTCTCCACTTCTGTTCCCCTCTTTCCCAGTGGCTGGGATGCTCCTCTTCCTTCCTTCTGGCTGAGAAGGCCGTAGTTCACATTTAAACACAGTTTGGGGGGAGGGGTTGTGTGCCCTCTGGGACCACCCTTGTCACTAGAGGTCCCTGCTTCCTAGCCCTCTCAGGTCTCTCTCAGCTAAGGGGCGGCTGCCCCTCCGTAGTGGCCTCAGCTGCCTCCTGGAGATGGCAGAGCCCCTCCCCTGTTCCTAGCCACACATTGAAACCACCAGGATGCCCTTCCTTCTTTCCAATATGCTAAAGTATGGCAAAGTGAGGCCAGGGTCCCGTGCAAACTCATCTTGAGCCAGAGTGGAAACCCAGGAACCCTGAAGTCCGAGCCCCCCCCCCCCAACTCTCCTTACACATCAGGTGAGTCTGGGGCAAACAGAACAGTTCTTGCCTTCACATGGTAAGCGAACAAGAACACGCCTGCCTGAATGCAGCAAGAAGGGTTTAAGTTAGACCCTTTCCCACCCACCCCCACCCACCTCCCAGTCCTGGTGTGGGGGTGCTGTTGAAATGCCTTTGGCAGCACGGCCCCTAACTATGTGGTAAGACCTGGACAAGCCCCAGCCCTCTGTCAAAAGTGAGTGTGTGTGGAGGTCACTATGGTCTCAGGACATTCCTGTGGTCTGGAATCTTCGGCCTGCAGGCAGGACTTCCAGGGCCCCTGCCTGAGCTTTCCTAGGTCTCTGCAGAGCACTGTGTTCCAAAACCCTCCGATGGGGGCCTGGGCAGGGACCCCAGGAGGATGCGTCTCTTCCGACTTAGCAAAGTTTGGAACAGACAGTTTATTTACCACATGGGCGATAGGAGTTAGCCAATTAAGTTTTCTCTCCTCTCGCTCTATTCTCTCTCTCTCTTTTTTCCCCTTTTTCTTCCATCAGGAAACTGCATTCGGAAATGCAGCCTCAGGTATTCTGAGAGAGAAATGATTCCTGTTTATGTAACTCGGCAGCAGCCGGTGCTGCTCAGGCTGGGAGGGGTGGTAGCTGAGGATGGAGTCAGGTGCTTCCTAGGGAAGAGGAGACCCTCAGGAGGTGGCTTGGGCTGGGCCCTCAGGGCTGGGGGCTTCCCCATCCTGCACTGGAGCTGGTACAAGAAGGGTGCCGAGGGTCAGGAACAAGATGGGGAATACACTTGTGTGTCTGACTAATAGGAGGGCCAGGCCTCAGACCAGGCTCAGGGAGAGAAGCCTTATACCCCCAGCAAGGGTGGGCCTAGACACCACTCCCTGGCTTTCTCAGAGTACCCTTAGGATGGGCTCTTGACTAGAGGCCCCTGCTTCCTGGAACTGTGTGTTTTGATACAAGTCTCTCTAGAGACTTCGCACCCACCCACCCACTCCACACTATCAGCACAGTGTCTAACCTCAACTTTTGTATTAGGACAGTAGGCTACGGCAGAGGCCAGGACTAACAACAAAAAGGCTTACCTCTATGGAATGGTCTGATCCCTGTGGATCTGCCAGATGGAATGTTTTTTCTTATGGAAGATGATGGAGAGTGACTGCTGGGAAACGGCTGTACAATGTGGGGACTGGAGGTGTGGCTGTCATGTACAGTTGGGCAGGTTGTTGACTGTCCAAAGGCACTCAGTGCAGAAGAGGGGCAGAAATCCTTCTTAAGTTTCAGTCAACAAATCAGGTGCCCTAAGGGCAGACTAGGTCTTCCTGAAGGAAGAAGCACCTCTTTCTAATTAGCAAAAAAAGTTTCATATCCTCACCAGCAAGGCCTGTGGGCTACATGCCCTCAGAGGAAGATGCTATCTTTATTTCTCACAAACTTGGTTCAGCTGGGAGCTAGGGATAGACACCCCCCACGCTACCCCCACCCCACTCGTTAGCCCAGTTGTCTTACAGCAGAGACACGCCTCTCTGATTATGTGAGTCTGGGTCTACAAGGGGCAGAGGGATCTAGAGGAGCTCCCCTCCCCTTATCACGTGCCACAACCCATCAGCAGACCTCTTCCTGCTGTCATTTTGGGATGAGGCAGGGAACTTCTTGCTTTCTCATCATACCATCCACTTGCTACCAGTTCCCTCCTAGTGTCGTAGAAATAGCTGATTAAGAGCACGGGCCCTGGAGCCAGGCCAGCCTGGATTTGTGACCTGGTTGTGTGACTTTGGGAAGGTTACTTTGCCTCTCTGAGTCTCAGTCAGTGAAATGGAGGGATCAAGTGCTTCCTTCAACCACCTGGGGCTGTTGCAAAGGCTAAGTACGTGGGAGCGGCCTGACACTGCCGTGGGCCCAGCATGTGAAGCGACACTGCTACAGCTGCTGGTGTCCCTCTATGTGTGTCCCTTGGTTCCCACAGGGCAGAAGGTGGCTTTTAAAAAAAGATTTATTTATTTATGCATACAAGAACTGGGTACAGGCCCAGAGGTATGGGGGGCGGGGTGAGAGGAGTCACCAGAGACAGAGTGGGGAGCAGAACAGGCAGATCGACTGAAATACACTGGGAGCAATAAGGGGAGCAGCAGGCGAGGCAGGAGAGGTCTGCCGCACCATGTAGGTCCCCTCCCTGGCTGGGATCAAACTGGTGAACTGGTGTTATAGTGACTAGGGTGATTCATAGTGCGGTACTTAACCCCTTGTGCCACCAGGGAGGCTCAGAAGGCGCTTGTTTTTTCCTGGTGAGACTTTGGCTGCTGGAACAAGTTGAGTCGGGGCCACCATGTCTGTCAGGATCCTTTGTGGGACTGCCCAGTTCCTGCATGTGGCCCTGGGCCGAGGGACGTGTTCTGGACGCCCACAGATTCATTTCGCCATAGCCTCTCCCTCCCCTTCCCTCTATCCCCTCATCCCTGCTCTGGCCCGGACCTACCTACCCTCTTTGCCTAAACTGTTGCGGCAGCCTCCTCCAGTCTCCCAGGCTCCCCTCCCCGCCGCCATCCCGCTGCAGCCAGAGTGATCTTTCTCCAACGCAGGTGGGATCATGTCACTTGCTTGATTAAAACCCTTCCATGGCTCCCCATCGCCTACTGAATTAAGTCCAGACTCCGCACAGTGACATTCAAGGTCCTTGTAATCCGTCTGCATCCTCCTTTATCTCCCACTGAGCCTCCACTCCAACACTCCCGCATTCAGCCACACCTGCCCTTCTACCTGAACGCCCTTCCCCTCTCGGCCCTTCCAAGCATCCAAGACCCAAAGCGTACCTATTCCTGGCATCTGCCTCTCCGTTTATCTGTCTAATCATCCCTCCTCTCGTTATCAAGTTTAAAATGTCTATTTACAGTTTAAAATATGTATTAGTTATTTACTATGTGCTAAGCATTGTGCTAACTCTGGAGATGCATCAGTGAATAAACAGTGCCCCGGTAGACTGGAGTCTGCTGGTCCCAGGAAGGAGCCAGACATTAAACAATTCTCATAAGCCATGATAAGAGCCAGTGGGGAGGCAGCGGAGGCTTCCAGGAGGAAGTGATGTTTCCACTGAGGCTGCATTTGGAGTCGCTGCTGTCTAGAGGAGGAAGGGGAAGAGAGATGGGAGCAGGGAGAGTAGGCACCAGCCCGGGAGGTGAGGAGAATACTGACGCAATTGCAAGTTCAGTTGGCTGCAGTGGACCCCAGAGAGTCTGGTGTGTGGTGTGGGAGTTACAGGAAACAAGGCCAGAGAGGTGAGCAGAAGCCAGGCCCCTGGGCCCTTGAAAGCCGCAAGGGGGCTTGGACCTGGTCCTGAGAGCAGAGAGGAACCCGCTGCTGCTGGAGGGTTGGGGCAGGGTGGTGGCTTCCAGGCATTTGAAGCCTCACCCCGTGACTGGTAGAGACCAGCTCGGTGGGGAAGGTGGGGTCTGGTGTTGCTGGCGGCTGGGCCTGGGGAGATCGTGGGACTATAGAAGTAGAATGGGCAAGGCTGGGAGACTCTGTGGATGCAGGGGGCAGGGGGACCCCTGTATCTGACTTGGAGGCTGTGTGGGTCAGGGCAGGAGCACAGTTGTCAAGGAAAGGGGCGATCAGCTGGACAGGTGCCCATGTACAGTTGAAGAGTTGCGGACAATGAGATTTCTAGTCCAGAGCAAGGGCTTTGAAGCCACAAGGATGGGTGAGCGGACCAGGAGAAGTCTGTAGAATGAAAAGAACCTTGAGGGACCTTTGAATTTCAAGGACAGGTGCATCCCAGGGAGCCTTCTCGGAGCCTTCCAAGCACATGTGTCTTCCGTCTATGCAAAGCCCATGCACTTAATTTTTTTTCCATTTTCTTTTATTCTGCCTGCCTTGTATTATCCATTAGATCCATGGTTCTCAAAAGATCACCTAGGGGTGGTGTTGCCCCCTAGGGTACATTTGGCAATGTCTAGAGACCTTTCTGCTGGGTAGGAAGCTGCTACTGGCATCTAGTGGGCAGAGGCCAGGGAAGCTGCTGGACCTTACGGTGTGTAGAAAAGCCCCAGCACACACAGCAAACAACAACAAAGCATGCCTCGGCCGAATGTTAGTGTGGAAGCTGAGAAACCCAGCCCAGATAAGAAGATCCGGAAGGCCCCCACAGGGTTTCTGCAGTTGGGTCTCCCCAGTATCCAGCATGGCATATGGCTCAAGGCAAGCTCATCCCCTAGCTGAGTTCAATTTGGGCTTAAGGAGGGGCGCTCAGCATGGAAGCTGTGATTTTAAAGGCCTGAGGCTTGCCCAGCCCCTCCCAAGCAGGCTTCACTATACAAGCACTTGTGGGGGAGGGAAGGGTGGGCTGGTAGAGACCTACCCAAGATCCATCAAAGGCCCCAGGGTCAAGGCCAGGTGCTGTGGGTAGTTCACCAGCCTCCCTATTCTTCCTTTGTTAACTCCTGTCCTTTCTTTATCACCCGAATTAATACATGTTATTTTTTAAAAATAGGCAAGTTATAGATAAACAAAATGAGAAAGATGACAAGCTGCTGATGAGAAGCATGGGCTTTGCAGGCAGAGACAGGCGTTTTAACTGGTTCTGCCACTAACTAGCTGAATGCACCTCTGTCTGCTCATCTATAAAATGGTCTTAGTGGACGTGCCTGCTGACCGTGCAGGGCCGAGGAAATGCAGTGAGGTACACAGAGGGCTCGGCATGCCCTGGGCTCGTGGCAAGTGTTTGTAAGAGTGACTGCAAGCCTGTGTCTGTGCGTTACATTCATATGTATGTGTGTCTATATATGTGTGTGTCTGCGTGTCTTTTTATATATGGAAGTGTTTTTAATGAGCCATAATCCCACCACCACTTGGCTACCATTTCGGTGCATCTCCTTCTTGACATATATAGATTTTTAAAAAATAAAAATGGCATCTTGCTTTATACATATGCCTTTGTAACCTGCTTTTTTCACTCTATAATATATTGTGAATGTCTTGCCATTTCGATAAATATACATCTACATCATCATTTTTTAAGAGCTGCGTGGCTCTCCATTGTGTGGCTGGACCATAATTCATTGAACCAGCCCCCACTGTCGGACATTTGGGTAGTTTCCAATCCTTCGTGATTACAAACAATCCTGCGATGAACACCCTTGTACACACATCTTCACACTCTTGTCCGATGATTTCCTCGGGGACCACTTGAACATTGTTGGCAGGAGGCACGTGGCCCTGACCAGAGTCCTCAAGTAGAAGCCCTTGGGTGCAGCCGGGCAGGGGGCTGGGGGCCGTGGGGTCTCTGGGAAAGGGACAGGATGCCTGATGGCAGCAGAAACCTGTTCAGGCTTCGAGAAAGCAGGTTCCGCTGTTAACACTGGACTTCTCTGCGAGTGATAAAGAAGGCCCTACCCTAGCTCTGTGTTTGCAGAACAGGGGCCTGTGGGTGGGGAGGGAGACTGTGTGTGTGTGTGTGTGTGACGCACAGAGTGACAGACACCAGGCAGGCGGGGACACGAGGTGGACGGGTCCAAGCAGGCTGATGGATGGGTGGCTGAGGCAGAAGATCCAGGTCACTGGGCAGACAAGATGATGGGCAGTGACAAGATGGACAGATTCAGGTGACCAGACAAGGATTGTGGCCTCACAGTGGGGCCCACAGGAATCAGGGGCTAGAATCGTGTATTCCCGAACAACAGGGAGTCCCTGGGAGATGCAGCCAGACCCCAAGGCCAAGAGGCTCCCAGGACTTATATCTTCTGTCACCCGAGCAGTTGTGTTTAAGATTATGATGTCAGAGTTGAAAGGACATTGAGGAGGTGGAGGTGATGGGCCTGGCCACATTATATAGATGAGGAGTTGGGGCCCAGGGAGAGAAGGGATCTGTCCAGGGTCCTGCAGTCTCAGAGACAGCCCCCTGCTCTTCCTCTAGTTATTTATCGTTTCTGTTTTCTCAAAGAGCCTCGACCTGGGCTTGAAGGGGAGCGGCAGGTTGACAGAGGGGGCGATTGCGGCACGTGGGAGGGAGGCCAGGGCCTTGTCATGAGCTTCTGTCTATTCCCCTCCCACAATTCTCTTCACACCGCGCTACCACGTGCTGGTGCACAGACCTGGGGCCGGTCCTGCCAGGCTTCCCACCTTGGCCCTGCCACCTGCTGATTCTGCCACTTAAGGTCGTGCCTCAATTTCATTACCTGCACCTACCATGTAGGTTTATTAAAAGGATTAAATGAGTTAATAAAATAAAGCATTTAAAACAGCACCCAGCCCATAGTAAGTGTTCAGAAGCAAAAGCCACAGACATAATACTGTTTTGCTTTTTTTTTTTTTTTAAAGATTTTATTTACTTATGCATACAAGAGCTGGGGTATAGGCCAGAGGTGCAGGGGTGGGAGGTGAGAGGATTCACCAGAGACAGAGTGGGAGCAGCAGGCGAGACAAGAGAGGTCTGCTGTGCTATGTGGGTCCCCTCATGGCCGGGGATCAGACGTGCACTGCAGTGGCTAAGGAAGCCCCACAGTGCAGCGCTCAACCCCTTGTGCTACCAGGGAGGCCCCATAGTACTGTTTTGCCCTTATTTTTCCCTTTGAATTCTTCCTGTTTGTTTGCACATGTGTGCTTACACGTGTCACACAAGCCATCCCCTAGAAGACAAAAGTCTTTCATCCTGTGGTCCTCCCCTATCCCACTATCAGATTCTGTTAGCCAGCTGGGGACCTAATAGGTGCTTAAAAAAGTGTCTTAGTGAAATGACTCATGTGGTTACGTCTGGATGAAGGGAAGCTGGGAGAGGGGAGCAGCTTTTGAGCTGTGTGTCGAGACCTAGGGCAGCATTGCTGCAGGGGGGACTGGCGGGGGATATTTCAAATGGTGGAGACTGCAAAGGATGGGTGACTTGGTGGGCATTTGAGGGCCAGCTAATTGCCTGGTTTGTTCAGAGCTCTTGAAAGAGAGAAGTGAGAAAGAGGCCTAGAAATGCGGGTTCAGCTGTCTTCAGAAGCGTGGGGTTCAAAACTGAGCAATGCAGGCAATAGGGGGCTACTGGAGGCTTCTGACTCTAGGGTGATGGGCTGATGGCATTGTTTTGGGATCAACCTGAAGGAAAGAGGAAGGAAACAGGGCCAGGGCACCTGAAATAATCTGAGACTGTGTTTGGGGGAGGAGGGATCGAATGAGGTCGTGGGGAAAAGGCACCATGCAGATCAGGGCAGCAGGACTTCGGACTTCTTGGTTGTGGAAGATGAGAGAGAGGAAAAAGGAACACAATGAGGTCCCATGTGTGGGTGTGTCAGAAAACTGGGTGCCATTAACTAAGTTGGAGGAGTCTGTAATTGAGAGATATGAGGGGAAAGTTGAGACGCCACCTGAGATGATTTATCTACCCAGCATCCCGTGTAGCTCCCCTCCCTCCCTCCTCCCCTCCCTTCCTCCTCCTGTCCACCCACTTCCACTTAAACACGCATCTCTCCCTCCCTCTGTCCTCCCCTCCCTTGCCCACCTCCACCGCTCCACAGCTACCACCGACCTGCCTTTCTCTTCTCCTCCCCACCCATCTCATTCGCCCGTGAACCCACCAACTCACGCATCCATCCAGGCACACGACTCGGGAAAATACACTGTGCCAGTCTGGCCCGAGCTTGGCACAAGCCCCGGCATTCTGAAAGTAAAGTGGCTGGAAAGGCCAGTGGGTGGGAAAGGTTTTACTTAGAAGAGAAACCTGAGAGGACACTAGGCTGTCAGGCCGTCCCGACAGAAGGCGGCCTGCAGATCAGTTGTAGTCACTTCTGAGGACAAAACAGAAGAATTGGCAGCACGTGCAGCTGGAGGGTGTGAGGTTGGCTCGGAAGGAGAACTGCCTTCCCGTCACGGCAGGTCGTGTCTGAAGTCTCTACCTGACGGTGCGTCTGGACTGCAGAGGGCTGCAAAGTCGGCAGAGGCCAGACGAGGCATTTACGGACCAGCAGTGAAGAGCCCAGGGCTTGGCCTTGAAGAAAAGTGTCTGTTGGCCGGGGATGGAGAGTTGGTGGGAAGAAGAGCACCAGGGGAGGGCTTTTCAGGGGATGGAGACTGTGGGCCCCGGGCCCAACCCCGGGTACCGTGAGCCAGGCCCCAAAGGGTAACAGGCAGGAAAGAAATAGCTGCATGTAATTCTCAGACACCCCTGAAAAGGAGGCCCCTCTGTTGCCCTCGGCCCCCATCCCCTTCCTGAGTCAACACTGCCCTCAAGGCCCCTTCCTCTTACATGGCCCTGGCTCCCTCCCAGAGCCTCAGCCGCCCTTGATTTCACACTTGATCTCCTCACAGAGCTCTGTTCTCTCTTCTGAGCCTTGTTTCCTCAAGACCCCCGTGCTTTTCACAAATTCCAGGCTTCCAGCTAAGCCCCTGGCCAGATTCCCCCTCTCCCAGAGCTCTATCTCCTTCCCCGCGGAGGCCTCCCTGTTCATGGAAGACAGCCTCCACTCCCCCAAATGCCCAAGAGAGGGCTCACTCCCATCTACGAGGGCCTAGTCTCCTGGAGACCCCCTGGACACCCCACCCTCTCACTAAACACCATCTGCTCCCGGAGACCAGCCCCTCAGCTCACTTAGGCCTGGTTACCTTCTGCGTGCACCTCCTGTCCAGAACCCATTTCCTCCTCTCCGAGCCTGCCTCTCCCTCTAGGTCTTTGTTCCTCGCAGGTGGCTCCTCCCCGCCCTGGGGATCCCTCATGCCTCCCCCAGTCCAGGACTCTGGGCCTGTGGCTCCTCAGGCACCGGCAGTCGGCAGGCGGTGGCTCCAGCTGGAAACACCCTGTGTGTCTGTGTCAGCTGTCAGTCCTCCCTGCAGCCTGCCCAGTCCCTTGGCTGTGGGGACGGAGGGGCCCATAGGTTCCCCAGTGGGCCGACTGGGGGTGGGGACCAGCAGCGTTGGCAGCTCAGCGCGGCTCGTGGGCTGGGAGAAGTTGGAGACTCGCTGCTTCTGGGTTAGGAAAACAATCACAAATTAGAGAAAATGCTTTGGGAAATTGCTCCACTGTGAGAGAAGGAGGCTGCCTCGGGAGGGAGGGAAAGAGGCTCCTAAGCCAGCAATGGCTCCCTGTGGCTTCGCCCAGCCGGTCCAAACCATCTGCTTGGCTTTCAAGGCCCCATTGCACCATCCAACATGGTCACCTGTCGAGCCCTGACATAGCTGCTCCAGCGAAGCTGCTGCTCCCAGGTCTCGTCCTACCTGCAGATCTTTGTCCCATCCCTTCTGCCCAGGCACCCCTTTCAGCTCTGCACAGCCCCCGCTGCCTTGTCTTGTCTCTGATGGTCCCCCAAGGACAGGACAATGCCTTCACGCATAGCAGATAGAGCCAGCCAGAGTCCTCATTTATACATACTGGCCCAGTGACCTTGGGTGGGTCTGCCTTTTTGAGTCTCAGTTTCTTCTTCTGTAAAATGGGGACAGCGAGAACCCCTTCCCCTCACTGCTGGGTTGTGAGTGGGATGAATGAGGTAAGGAGCCCTCATTGCCCTGCGCACAGTAGGAACGGAAAAATCAGTAAGGTGCCCCTCCCCACCTTAGGGCCACGTCAGAACCAGCGTGTAACTATGAATCTCCACTTACAGCAACATCCCATTCCTACCTCCATCCTTGCCTGTCCACCACACCCCAACAGGGAAGATGCAGAAAGAGGGCAATGAGCAGCAGGCCTTGGGAGGTTCCTGACATAAAAGATGAAGCAATGAAAGTTGAATTTTATGAGCCTTCTGGCCATCAGGCAAGACGCGTACATAACCCAGAGCTTGGGTTCTGGAGCCAGACTGCTCGGACGCTGGATGGCCTGAACTTGCACAAGCTACTGAACCACCTCCATCCCCCCATCTGTGAAATGGGGTGACGACCCAGTGAATACTTCACAGGGCTGTGCTGAGGGCTGAATGGGTTAATGTGTGCAAAGTGCATGGAACTGTGCCGGGCTCCTAGGCAGCCCCATGGAAGGGTTTGTTGAGTGAAATTGATGAGGGATTCAGGGACACAGGAGTGGACAGCAGGGGGCCTCAAGCAAGTAGGAAATGGGCTTTCAGAATTGGGTTTTGCAAAGCTAGCGTCCAGCTGACTCCCCGTCAATTTGGCTTCTTTCTGAATAAGGAGGACACGAGATGTTTTCCAAGTAAAAAGGCTTTTTCTGGAGACCACTGGGGTGCCACATTTGGAAGGTGGACCTCCGGACATCGCACACGAGGCAGCCTCTGCAGAGAGCAGCAAAGGGACCCAGAGTCCTCCACGCCTGCCCCTCCCCTGGCCCAGCTTCGAGCTGGACAGCTCTCTTCCTGTCGGTGAGCTGCAGAGCAGTGTGTGTGCCTCTGATGGAGGACATCGAGGCAGATTGTGAAGGGGGCTAAGGGCCCTCCCCAGTCTGACTGAGCAGCGTGTGCCCTGGAACCTTCCTCAGCCACTGCTGCTGAGTCTGCTCTGTCCCAGGCCTCTGCTGCGGCTGGCAGGATACATCGGCCAGACTAGGTCCTTGGTCTTGAGGAATTCGGGGGAAGACAGTCAATTCCAGGAATCCCTCTTCTCTTGAACCTCAGTTTCCACATGTGTCATCTTCCTTTTTATAGAGTGGTCCTTCCACCTGCCTCTCTCTTTCCACCCATCTCCCAAGATCCCTCCCCAGACAGAGGATGGAAGGGGCTAGTTTGTACTGGATGGAGGAAGGGACAGTTTGTACAAACTGGGGGCATGGTTGGAACTTCTGATTGGCTGGTCAGGGCCATTCTTTTCCTCGGTTGCCATAGCAGCCATTTCCCGGGGTTGTCAGTGATGAAACTCATAACATTGTTTTCAAATAATCCGTGTAATTGAAATAACAATTGAGCTGTTAACTCGTCTCTCACACCCAGGCTAGGACAGATCCTCCTCTCTGTATACCCTCCTATCCACCCAGAAAGCTCTGGTCCCTCCCCCTCTCTTCTCTGAGGCTCCTGCCCCTTCCTTACAGAAAGCTAGAAACTCAGGACCTTACAGCTGAATCAGAATAGAGGAATCAAAACCCCTTTCCTTTTGCAACCAGTGTCATATAGGAAGAGCAGCTGAATTAGGACATGCAGGTTTGTTTTTTAGTGGAAAATGGAGTTAATGTGTTGCACAAAAAAGCTACCCCTTCTAGAGACTTGATGTTTTATGAGCCCTTTCCTACCCCTGCCTCCATTTTATGGCTGAAAAAAACTGAGGCCCCTAAAAGTTAAGTTTAATATAATTGTTTTCAGAAAATACCTGTTGAAAGGAGGGGCTTCAAAGAGCACAGACTTTCTCCTTCCTCATCCCTGCCCCCACAACAAAGGACTAAAACCTAGTTTCTTCCATCAGAGGGCTTTCTAGAAGGGAGAGTTGAGGCAATTCGAAACATGTGGTTTAGACTTAGAGAAGTAGGGAGTCCTGGAAATGAAGGAGGTAGAAGGGGATTGCAAAGTACTGGCCGCCACCCCCACCCACCCCTATCTTAGGGTCAGAAGCTGCATATGCAGATGCAGAAATGTGAACAACGCTGGTTCCTACCCAGCACTCAGCCTGGGATAAATTGAAAAATGGGAGAAGTAAGGTCTCTTCTACCTGTCTCCCTGCACATGTGGGAATGCAAGCATGCAGACAGCTCCCTAGAGTGGCAGCTTCACAGAGGAGAAAAGCTTTTTTAAAAGTGTCTGGTCGCTGTCCAAGGTACTTGCTGGGTCCGCAGCCTGTGTGGGTGGCTGGGGCAGCAGACATTTGCTGGGATTGGGAGTGGGGCAGTTCTCTGGATATAAGACTGGCTGACAGCAAGAAGTTGGCTTCCTTCCATGGTTTCTAGACTGCTGGAACTGCTAAGGGTCTTGGCAACCACCTACTCCCATCATTCATTCATTGTTATTTAGTCAACATTTATTGAGCACCTACACTGTGCCAGGCACTGTATAGACTGTCAGGATATGGGGATTAGGGAGACCCAGTCTCTATCACCAAGAACTCTTTCAGTCTAGTGAGGAAGACAGAAAGATACACACACAGTGGTCTCCTAGAGTGTTGGAGGGTGGAAGGGAATGAGAAGGGAATGAATAACTGAAGAAATAAGAAGGACCTCCTGGAACAAATGACATGGCTCTGTTCTTACAGGATGAATAGGAGTACTTTTGGTGGGTAAGAGGGAGAATTTTATAAGGGACAGCATAAACAAAGGTAGGAAGTATCTGCTGCTTAGAGAACAGTGAGTTCTTTGTGGTTCAAGTATTGACTGCCTTTGAGGAAACTGGGCTCTGAGGGGCAGGAGAAGCAGTGACTTGAGACTCTGGAGAGACCCCCCAAGTATCATCTTGAGTTGCAGCACGGAACACAAAGTTCCTTTCTTTGTCAGAAAAGCAGAACATCAAAGCTAGCCAAGTCTCTGAAAGAATCTAGTCCAAACTATCCAATTTTGAGATGGTTAAACAGGTCTGAGATGTTCTGGGCTGTGCCTGAAGTTCTTCAGTAAGGATGTAGCTGGGCTTGGACTTGAAATCTGGTTTTCTATTAAAGCCTTAACTGTGTTCATGGCAGCAAAGCTGACAGCAGGGTGAGTGCCCCTGCAGCTTAGTGGGGAGCAGAGGACTTGAGCAGGAACTGCCTCAGTGGGACCTGTGCATGTGGTGGGCGGGTAACCTCTGCCAACTCCTTGGCATGGTGGCACTCAACACTTGCATAGCTCCAACATGAGCTTAACATCAAGGGCTGGTGTGGTGGGGACCTCAGTTGTAGACTAAGGTACAGGTGCCCCCATGGATCCCATGCTCGCAGCTATCTTAGGCTGCTCGCAGTTCAACATCAAGAACTTCCTTTTGCCTGAGTGGACCTGGGTCAAGGCCTGTCCCTGATTCTCTGCATGAGCTTAGGGAGACAATATTCCCTCCAAGTCTTAGTTTCAAAGAGGCTCTATAACATAGAAGGATCCTCATTGTCTACTCTGGGGCTGTTGTTTCTGATGAGAAAGGGTGATTTTTGGACACCAGGGGACATTTGGCCATGTCTGAATGTTTGGGCTGTCATAACTTGTGCATGGGATCCTCCTAGCCAGTAATGAGTAGAGGCCAGGGATGCTGCTGAACACCCTGCCGTGCACAGGGCACCCCCACAGAGGACGGTCCAGTCCAAATGTCAACAGAACTGGGGCAGACAGCCTTGCAATATAAGCCTTGTTTTGAAGATCAGACGAGGCCAGGAGGATGAGCACTGAGGGCTGTGCAGGGGGGTACCCTGAGCTGGAGGTGGAGAAGCAGAAGTGGCCTTGATGTTAGGTAGACCTGGCTGTGTCGAGAGGTACTTAACCTCTTGGAGACCTGGTTGCTTCATCAGTGGAGCAGGGCAGTAATAACAGCACCCAGCTCAGCAGACCTTTGAGAGGGTGTGATGAGGTTATGTATGCAGATGGCAGAGGAAGCTAGCAGCATAGGAAGTCAGGATACCCCCACCCCGAGCCCCTCAGCTGCAAACACGAGTCCTGAGTCTTTCGGCCAAACTCTGGAGCCAGTTCTGCCACTCTAAGATCTTGGGCCTCTCACTTCACTGTGCCACGATTTCTCATCTGTAAAATGGGGGTTACAGTAGTACTTACCATGTTCTGATGGGAAGATTAAAAGTGATTTAGCAGACATAACTCACTTTTATGCAAGTGTTAGCTATGATAATGACAATGCTATACGTTCTGACTTGAACAAGAGACTCAAGTTGCAGAGGGCACCTCAGCTGCTGGCCTCCCCAGATGTCATCTTCCTTTAGCTCCCTGCCTATGCCCCCCACCCCCAGCCTCCCTTGGACCTAGCTGAGGTCCCTGAAACCCTGCCAAGGCTGTTGTTCTCCTCCCAACAGTCCCCACCTGATTTGTCTGTAGCTTTGGGGCCATCCTCCCTGCTCCGCCCTGCCTCTTCTCCCCTTGCTGCTGTCAGAGCCGCGAGAAGCTGAATCCATGCAGGGGGGCCAAGTAGGCACCTGTACCTTAGTCTACAACTGAGGTCCCATCACACCAGCCCTCAGCCCCAATACATGCAGAACCCTGGCCCACTTGGACTGGCCCTTGCCTAACCCTTCAGAGAATTGTCCATTGTCCTGTACGGGCTTTCTTGACACAGCACTAACTGACATTGGGGCTGAGCAGCCCTCTGTTGATGTGAGGTTTTCTGCACACTGTGGGGTCTTTAGTGACCTCCTTAGTCTGCTCACTATGAACCCTCACCAGTACAAGAGGTCCCTCTATTTGCCATGAACAAGAATGTGTCCACACGTTGCCCTTGGGTGGCAAAATCAACACTGGTGGAGAATCATGATCTAGAACTTTGCTATACATTGTGACTTGGTGTCTTATAGTGTCCTGATGAATATCCTCAAGTCAGACCCCTCGAGCTACCCTCAGTTTCATCCAGTTGTGACCCTTTGACCCATTCTCAAAAGTAAATGGCCATACAGTCAGGTCCAGCTCCCCAAACTCTTAGCCCTGACCAGAAACCCTGAATCTTAACCTTAAATACAAAACATCAAGCCCTAAACTTTAATTCAAATCCTCACCCTAAACCACTGACTTGTTCCAAAACTTCAGATTCCTCAACCTCAAACAATTCTAAATCCAGAAGTCCTTTAGTCCCAAAGGAAACCTACATTTCTAGATCCTTCCAGCACCTATCCCTGTCCCTTCTGGCCTCTCAAGATTCTTTGGTCTAAGCTGCTATTTTCCTTCCTACTCAAGGTAAGCCCAGGTCCTTGGGGAGAGGCAGGAAAGGCCACAGGAGTGAGAGGACCCAGGAGGCCACTCTGTCTCATAACCTCCCCCAGAACACCCCAGGCAACCCATCTGGAAATCTATTATTCATTCACATGTTATTCAAACATTTAATGAGCCCGGTCTGAGCAGGATCTGTGTTGAACAGCAGAAAAACAGTGGGGCAGTGGGCCGAGTTGCTGCATTTACTGGAGTAGACAGAGAAATAGACAAACCAGTGGACAAGGAGTTAAAACAACGATGCCAGAGTCATTGAGAAATATGCACGGAGCACCTGTTATCCACTGAGCTCTAAGTGCCGGCGATGCCGCACCGGACACGCAAGACAACTCTCCCGCACTCACAGAACTTACGCTGGAGGGCAAGAGGCATTAGGAAGCAAAAGCATAATATATTGGACAGCGCTAAGTTCTATGGGGGGGAGGGGGGCGGGGTGTGGGAGGAGGGAAGAGCGAGGACCTGGGGTGGAGGAGCTGTTTTATCTCCGGCTGGCAGGAATCATCCCCGGGGTCACCCATTTGAGCAGACCTCCGAGAAAGGGAGAGAGTGAGCCAGGTAGATGGCAGGGCAGAGGCAAAGGCCGGTAAGCGAACATGCCCATCACATTCAGAGGACAGCCAGAAGGCCAGTGCGGCCGGCAGGAGGGAGGCATGGGAGGAGAAGGTCAGAGAAGTAACAAGAGGCCAGATCACATTGGGTCTTATGAGCCATTTTACTGAGTAAGACGAGAAGTGGAAGGAATTTTGAGAGGAGGAGTGTTATGACTTGATTTATGTTTTAACACCATAACTGAGACGAGTCTGTAGGGGGCAAAGGCAGAGGCAGGAAGGCCAATAAGGAGGCTGTTGCAATAATCCAGGTGAGAGATGATGGTGAATTGGCCCAGGCTGTTAACGATGAAGGGGTGAGGATGGTCAGCTTCTGGGTCTATTTTAAGGGAGAGCTGGCAGGAGCTGCTGATAGATCAGCGGCAGATGCGGGTGTGAGACAGGGAAATCCAGAAAGACTCCAAGGCCTTTGGCAGAGCAGCTGGGGTAATGGAGTTGCCGGTCGCTGACATGGGGGACGCTGAAAGAGGAGCCGTTTTAAATGTTATTTTATTATTATTTGTGGTGGAGGTGGGTGGGGTGGGAGGAAAGCGCTCAGGAGTTTAGTTTTGGACCTGATGGCTTGAGGGGTGTTTTAGGCACCCATGTGGACGTGATGAACCGGCAAGCGGATAACTGAGTTGGGCGGCGGGGAGAGATCTGAGTCGGAGGCTCACACGTAAGGGGCAGGGTCCGTGGGTGGGGTTTCCAGTGTGGGACTCTTGTGGCCACCTAGGGGGTGGATGTGGATGGGAACGAAGAACAGCCCAAGAGCTGAGCTTGGGGCCCTCCAACCTGTGGAGGGAGGAGAGGTAGAA
Organism: Galemys pyrenaicus; assembly: GCA_019455555.1. Taxonomy (NCBI): domain Eukaryota; kingdom Metazoa; phylum Chordata; class Mammalia; order Eulipotyphla; family Talpidae; genus Galemys; species Galemys pyrenaicus. The sequence goes on from JAGFMF010011603.1 coordinate 4,557,922, forward strand.
TCAGCACAGGAGCCTCAGCTCGGCGTGTGGCGCTGCCCACACTCCCTGTGCCTCTCTCGTCTTTGTGCCTTGGGGTCAACTCCGAGCCAGTGAGGGGAGTGGGCTCAGAGAAGAGAGCTGATGCTTGGAGGGGGAGGAGAGAAGGGGCCAGATCCAGAGCAGTCTGGGCAAGCTTCGTACCTTGAGGCTACATGGTGCCTGCGAGAGTCATGGGAAACCCCCGCTTGGACAAGAGTGGGCACGGGCATTCCAGGGAGAAGGAGTAACACCCGCCAAGACTCGGGGGCCCACGACAAACCAACCTCATGGTCCCTGAAACATGCTGCCCCCCTACGTTGCCTGCACCACCAGTGGGGCCACCTTGGCGCCCCACTCTCACCTCCCATGTATCTGGGAAGCAGCCGCCTCCTTTCCACCCTCACTGCCCCATCCTAGCGCAGGCCGCCCTTCTCTCTCTCGGGCACAGTGACCTCTTCTCCCCATTTCGCTCTCAGTCACCTTGTGGGGGACCCCTGGCCGGTTTAGGGGGCCAGTCTGCTTTACACACACAGTGGCTCGGGTGACTTTAAAAACACGGTAAGGTTCATGCCAGTTCCATCTCGGAAGCTTTCAGTAGCTTCCCATTGCACTCAGGACAAAATTTAAAATTTAACAAGGCCCTGGAGGCCCTGTGGAGCCCGGCCCCTGCTTCTCCAGCCCCTGCTTCCGCAGCCTCCCGCCCTCCTTCTCCAAGGCGCTCCAGCCTCCCACTGCCAGTCAGGTTCTTCCAGCCTCAGGGCCTTTACCCGCTGTCCCTTCCCGCCACCTCAGCCCTCCGCTGCCTGGGCTGCTCACTGCTCACTCCTCCCCTCAGATCGAATCAGGCTTCCTCTGGGAGCCCTTCCTGGAGCCCCAGGCTCGGCTGGGCTCCTGCTGGGTTTTCTCCTTGCTCCCCAGCCCTTTCTTTTGTAATCATTAACCTACATTTTAATGAAGGTGTGAGTTATGGCAACAATAACTAACCATCAGCAGTGTGTGGTAGTAGGTTTGTTAGGTGTTTATATTTTTAGCCACTTAACTCCTCACTCCACCCAAGGGGGCAGCTACTCTCCTCACGCCCATTCTGCAGAAGAGGCACTGAGGCCTCCAGGAGGTTTGTCTGTTCTAGGCCTCACGGAGAGGAAAGAGCCAGACCTGGATGTGCCCAGCCAAACCACGCACGTCCGTCTTCTCTGCTCGATGTTAGTTAAACCCACGAGCTGAGGGAGTATGTCCACCTTGTTCGCGGCACTGAGCCCTACGTCTTTGGGAAGGGGGCTCAGGATGCGGGGAGTGAATGAACGGGTTTGAGCAGCGCAGGGTCGTGGTGTGGGAGGCAGGCAAGGAGGCTGGCGCTGGAGACAGAGTGAGATGTGAAGGGCCCTGAATGGCAGCCAGATGAGTCTGGCTTGGCTCCGGGCCACGGGAACCACAGGGCTTTCTTGAGCAGAGGAGGGCGGAGCGCAGATAAGTGTGTTAGAAAGACCCCGCTGCGGGCTGCTGTGGAGGAGGGCCAGAGGTGGGGTCCTTCCCTGCCCAACAGCCAGGCTCCACCGGCACCTGCCCCCTCCCACTTGGCCCTATTAGCATTCCGCGTATGGCTAGGACTCCACAATTAACACAAAGGTACAGTCATTCATTCTGACTGGCGGACTCGGGGGATCAGCCGATGGGGGCTGGCTGCGCGGGGCTTCTGCTGGGAAGGCATGTCACAGCACAGCGGCCACCGAAATGAAAAGCTATTAATAATGATCCTGGAACTTCACTCCCATCAGCTGTTTGTTTAAAGGTGTTCCGTACTCCGAGCCGCCTGATTTATGTGGGCAATAATGCACCCCGGTCGGTCTGCACTTTTTAAAGCAACGCTAATGGGGTGAGACGGAGGCCCCGGGGGCTGCTGGCGAATTAGGCTTGAAGGCCAGGCGTGGTCAGGTTCAGACCTCAGCTCCCTGACCCACACCATCTTAAGAGGCTCGGGAGATGGCAAAAGGGAGAGAACGAAGAAGACAGGGTTCAAATCCCAGCCGCTGCACTTGGCCGGCTGGAGCTGCCTGTCCCCTCTCTCAGCTGTATCCTCACCGCTCACTGAAAGAGTATGGCGAGAACCACCAGCAAGTGCTCAGAAACGTCGCTGTCTTCTCCCCCTTCTCTTCTCCTAATTGAAAACTGTGCCACTGCCTGTCCGGCCTTCTCCAGAAAGTAGTTCAGTCCTCAAGTGGTTCTCAAGGATCTACAGTGACACTGGTTTTAAAATCCTGAAGCCCTCACAGCACTGGGAGAGGCATATCACGTCCATTTTAGAGATGAGAAAATCGAGGCTGAGAAATCACCCAGTCTGAGGCGACCTAGCTCAAAGGCCACGACGCCAGGAGTTCAGGCAGGCAGAGGCTGTGTCTGTTTTCTCCACTGCCGAGTTGCCAGCTTCATGCACAAGGCCTGACACACAGAAGGATTCAATATGTTTGTTGCATCCTTGGCTTGGAGGCCTAATGCCCGTTCCACTGTATAAGCTCCCAGGTAGACACAGTCAGAGCCGGGTCCTGCCCCCAGCTCTTGGGTAAGTTACATAGTGGGGACACTGATCAATGTCCTCAGCACTCCCGACACGCTGGGCAGGTAACTCTGTGGTGGGCTGTCCTATGCACTACAGGGTGTTTAGCAGCTTCCCGGCCTCTACCCACAAGATGCCAGCAGTACCCTCGGCTCAACAGGCAGAAATGTAGCAAGCAGACATCACAAATGTTGTACGGGAGACAAAATGGTCCCTAGTTGAGAACCACTGCTCGAGGACCTCCTCAGATGAGGCCGGCACCCGCGTGGCAGAGATTCAGGTAATGATCGGAGGCCTGGGAGGGAGACAAGACTTGAACACACAGCTCAGCCTGTGACCCGAGGGGAGAGGCCATATTGACATTTCCACAAAATCACTTTTTCCCACTGTTTCCCGCTGTTAAAAAGCAATTCTTCTCCTTGCCAGAGCCAAACACCAGGCAGTTTCTGCAGATGTGCTGACCTGGTCCACGCACAGGTCACCAGCCTGCAAGGTTAAGCTCCCCAGCGTGCATTGTGTTGAAACAAAGGACCACTGGGCCCCAGCTGGATTCACAGGTGAAGGCAAGATTTGAGTCTGTTGGGGATGGAGGCAGGGGTCATTGAGGTTGGCCTCCAGGGAGGCGCTGGAAGATGCAGAGAAATGAAAAATGATAAGCAGGTCGAGGGTAGGTGCAGTCTAAGCAAAGATGGGGGTGGGGGTGAGTGGTAGTGGGAGCAAGGGCCTTTCTAGAAGGATGAACACCAGTCCATCCTTCTCCAGTAGACCCTCCCCCCGCTTGCCCACCTGTGAAGCCACCCGAGTCCATGGGCAGCCGCTCCTGCTCAGGTCACCCCCCAAGCCGCCTTCCCACTGGGACTTGTTACCTAGAGGTGGGGCAGACGGGATGGCTTGGGTTTCGATCTCAGGCTGGAACTGACAACCCCGTGGCCTTGACTCAGTCACATGACCAAGCTCATCGACCAAGCTCGACCAGCAGAGGCGCTGACCAGTCAGGACCGATGACACCTGCACACCACCTCGGGGCTGATTGGACCCAGCTGATCACCCCAGCTCCGAGCCTCCATTTCCACCTCTCTAAAAGTGGCGACCGACCATTTCTACCCTGTGGGTAGAAATGCAGGTAGAGCAGTCAGCAGAACAACTGGTAAACCGCGGGCAGTCCGTCAAGGCACCCGAGCGCTCCCAGAGGACCCCTAAGGTGTGGGGGCCCGAGTGCCCTGCCGTGAGGCCTGGGTCCCAGCACAGACTTGCTCGTACTCGATGGGGACTGCGCGTGGCCCGGCTTAGGCACGGGGCTGTGAGAGACGGCTCGTTTGGTCATGTCATGAGCCAGCTCGCTTTTGCACCTGCTCTGCAGAGACCCCAATCTCAGGCCGGGGACCCCCAACCCTTGCCCCCCACAGCCTTCATCCTGCCCAGGAGCCCTGGAGCACCCCACCGTCACCTGTCTCCGGAGGCCCTGGATCTGTCACTCCATCCTGGCACGGCCGGGTCCCTCTTGGTGTGTTTAGGCAGCTTGTCATTTCGAAATCCATTTTCTTATCTCCCACCATATCTATTTTTCTAATTCTTACTTAACGAGCTCCCCAGAAAATAAGAAAATCATTGGAACAATTTCCTTAAGTGTGAAAGATTAGTCTGAAATCGGCATTAAGGGGACTAATTACCTTCATTCTCCCACCTTTCCGACAGCCGTTTGTTAGCTGTGAGGGCTCATTCATCTGCTGCTCGGGGAAGTCAGTCACCAGGGGGCTGCGCTGGGACTCGCTGCTGCTCCCATTCACAGGGTGCGAGGGGTGGGGGGGGGAGGCGAGGCGCTCTGGGGAGACGTGCTCCAAGAGCGCGACGTCCCGTGCGTGGTGGCGGGTGGAGGCCAGCGATCCGATCCAGACTCAGGTGGGGGGCGCACGGGAAGGTGCAGGCACAGGCCAGGAACACAGAGCTGACAACCCCAGGAACCTAGGTTCCCTGTGCTGCTCACAGAATGACTTTGGGGCAGTCTCTGTGTCTCTGGGCCTCAGTTTCTTCATCTGTAAAATGGGTTTTTTGTCATTAGCGTAGTAGTAATGTCCCATTTCTTTTTTTTTTAAAGATTTATTTATTTATACATATAAGAGCTGGGGTACAGGCCAGAGATGTGGGGAGTGAGAGAATTCACCAGAGACAGAGTGGGGAACAGAACAGGCAGACTGACTGAAACACACTGCTGAGGGGAGCAGCGGGCGAGGCAGGAAAGGTCTGCCGCGCCATGTGGGTTTCCTCCCTGGCCGGAGGCAGGGATCGAACTTGTGCTGCAGTGGCTGCGGTTTGCTTCATAGTGCGGTGCTCAACCCACTGCGCCACCAGGGAGGCCCCAGTAACGTCCCATTTCATTGCCCATGCTTGGCACGGTGACCCCATCCACTCGGCCCACAGCCAAAGGTACGGCTCATCCGCAGGGTGGTGGGGGATGGGCGTGGTAACTGGCCCCAGGCCGCAGTACTAGTAGGTCCACAGCTGGCACTGGAGCTCGAGCTTCAGACTCTGCCCCTGGGCCCAGACTCCAGACCGCCATCATCTCCCAGAATCACACTCCCAGTGAATTTGGAGTTTGCAGACCTGAGCTCCGGGCAGCTGCTGGGACCAGAGGCACATCCCGGCATCTCCTCTGTGAAATGGGGATGGCTATGCTTCCTGTGTAGAAGGATCTGGATGTCCACGTGTTGGGGTGCATGCTGCAAACCGAAACACAGGGTGGCAAAGTGCAGGAAGGCACCAGGGAGATCCGCTTAGGGCCCAGGACCCAGGGAAGGGCAGAGACCTGCAGGGCTCTGCACGGCAGAGGATGCAGGCAGGCTGTGCAAGCAGGGCGTGAGCTGAGGATGTGGGCCCCTGGACCCCAGCCCCCCACACTTGCTCTGCTGCTCCACTCCTGTCCCTGCCTTGAGGGGGCTTGTGACTCAAGAGAGCAAGCTGATACAAGGCGGTGTTCTGGGCAGAATTAAGGCCCGGGGCCCAGCCTGTACCTGAGTTGGGGGAGGGGCGAGCTCCACCCCCTCTCCTCATGGGGGAGGCGGATAAGCTTTGAGAAGACGACGGGAACATCTTCCATTTTCCATTTAACCACCCGATATTGAATTATAAATAATTCATACACCTGCCAAACATTTGATTAAAAGAACCCAATTCGCACTGCATTTGTCAAGGGGTAAGAATTGCATTTGGTGTTTTTATTTTAATCTGTCCTTTAACTCTTTTACGAATATTTATTTATACTTGGCTGTCAGGTTTTATTCTATTTGCCCTGATTTTATTCTGGCTGTAGCTGGCATTTTTTCCTTTCCCTTTTTATTTTGTCACTTCTGCCTGGTAGTCAGGCATCTGAGAGCCCAGAGGTAATAAATAAGGAAGCCAGCCACCTTCTCTGCTCTCCCGGGCACTCCTGCCCCACCCCCATCTCCGCCCACTGTTTATAGACCCCTCTCCACCCACCCAGGCTAATCCACTCTGGGTCTCACCTGCCAAGTGCAGGAAGCCTCAGCCTGTCACACACTCATCTGTCTCCCGACCTCTGCCCATCCCTTCCCCTGCCATCCTCCTTTCTCTCTGCCAAGCATAAAGTAAGGCACTCAATAATCATTTTTTGAATGAATAAATGAAGCCACATCATTAAAATCATCAGTACCGGTGTCTGGGGGGACAAAAAGGAAAAGTATTGGCATTCATCAAGCCTGGTGATGAGAATAGACTGTCACAGCGGACCTCGCAGCTAGACAAGTGATACCCAGCCCTGCCACTTACCAGGGGTGTGGATTTGGGTAAGGTACTTCAGTTCCCTAGGTCTGCATTCTCTCGTCTGGAAAAGGCCGATGTAAAAGCAGCACTCACGTCAGAGCTTCCTACAAAAATCAGTGCATGTGCCCAGTACATTCAAGAAACGGCAGCTGCTCCTTTCATCATCAACCGTGACCTCCCCCTCTCTCGCTCGCCGTTCACATTCCACCTGGCTCTGCGGCTTCCCCTTCGAATCTGAGGTTTCGGGCATATGTGATATTATCCCAAGTGCCCGGTGTAGGCCAGCAGATGTTCCATGACAAACAAGGGAGAGGCGAGCTGGCCATTTCCTTTCGTTGGCGACCTGCTTTTGCAATAATGCGCTGTGTTTGTCGGAGGGCTTACACGGGTCGGCTTCTGAGTTGACATAAAAACTTGTTTCTGCCAAGTGATTTCAGGTGAGCTGGGAACATACTAGAGACCTGTGTGGATGCTTCCCGAATACAAAGGGGGCAGGGATGTTGATGCCCAGGGGAGGCTGTGACAGTGACAAGGAGAATGTCAGGGTGAACGTATGCATTTTTATTTTAGTTTTTCAGTTTTTCGTTTTACGAAACACATCCTCTTGTCCACTGCATGTTTGATGTCCATTTCTTATACACTTCTGGTATCTTTCAAAATCCACCCCCTCCTTCCCTGGCCTCCTTCAGTCTTCCAATGTCTCACAGGATGAAAAAGGTCTTCAGGGCTCCATCTGCCCCCTGAACTATTCACCGCAATCTTGTCATAGGTCCCCCACCTCTGGGCTTGTCCCTTCCAAAGCCACACTCCACTTTCAGTGTTCTTTCTGGTATCTGTCTAACCATGACACTCTCTTGATTGAACCTTCAATGGCTCCCCACTCCTCTCAAGGCAGTATTCAAGATGGCTCCAGAAGCCTAATCCCAGCAATCATTTGGAATTGGGGGAACCCTTGTTTGTGAGCGAAGTGAGTGAAGTCTGCCACCCCGGTTAGATGGTGGTGACTTCTCCTACTGTTGACAAGTTAACCTTCCAAGAATCTAAGTCACAAACTTCCCTGGCATGTGTTTAAGCAAGTTCTCTACCTGGCACAGTTTCTGGGAGGAGTCAGACTTCTGCTTAGAGCAGGGAAAGCTGTGGGCAGAGGCACAGAGTAGGCACCCCCTTTCTTGGAGCATCTCCTGCATCTACTTTGCCCACCGCAACCCATAAACTAGGTTTTGCGGAGCAAAAAAGTGACTTGCTTAACATCAGCAGCCTGTAAGTGACGGAGCAAGGGCCCACAGCCAAGTCTCTCTGAGTCTGATACCCCAGTGTATCCTTAACACTGTACAGTCCTCCAGAAACTGGTGGGTGAGACTCTCAAGAGTGAAGGCGGCCCCCAGACCGTGGGCTGAGATTGGTGGGGCCATGACACTTCTACCTGGAGACCGCAGGTCCCTCTGCGAGGGCACTCAGCGGAGGGACAGTGGCCACCATCGTTACCTTGTACAGCAGTGGCCGGGAGGTAGTTTATTTATTTTTTAAATAGATTTATTTACTTATGCATACAAGAGCTGGGGTACAGGCCAGAGTCCAGGATGGTGAGAGGATTAATCAGAGACAGAGTGGGGAGCAGAACAGGCAGATCGACCGAAATCTACTGCTGAGGGGAGCAGCGGGTGAGGCAGGAGAGGTCTGCCGCACCATGTGGGTCAACTCCCTGTCTGGCAGCAGGGATCGAACTATTGCTGAAGTGATTGCGGTTTGCTTCATAGTGCGTTGCTTAACCCACTGAGCCACCAGGGAGGCCCAACCTGGAGGCAGTTTAAAAGGCATTTCACCCCAGAGCCCAAAGCAGAAGAAAGAGGGGCCTGGTCATAGGCCCTAAGTTTGAACCCCAGTTCTGTCCCCATGCCACACATGTGACCTTGGCTGAATCTCTTCACCTCGCTGCCCTCCAGTTTCTTCCTCAATAGAACGGAGATGATAATCCATCCCTCAAAGTCTCATTGAGAAGATGGAGTAAGGTCACGTGTTTCAAAGATGCTCTGTCAACTAGAAAATGAATTACACAATCTCTGTGCGCATATAATTCGATCCTCCAAACAATTTAGTGAAATGGGGCAAGGCAAGAATTTTTTTAAGTTAATTTCTTTTTAAAAATTAATGTTATAAGACATATGTGAATCTGTTCTCTTAGACATCAGGGCGCGGTTGACAAAGCTAGGGCCCCTCCCCCACCGCCCCATACCCACTCTCTTCCACTGCCTCGGAGCCACCGGGGAGCAAGCTGGGTGGATGCCTCTGCCTTCCCATGTTTACACGTTAGCAGACACGACATGCACCCTCAGAAAATAAGAAGCATTGTTTGGGAATTTTTAAATGTAAATGGATTCATGCTAAATGTATCATCACTCCACAACTTGCTTTTTTTTCCTCTCCAACAATGTTTTTGAACTATCGGTTTTGAGCTATCGGTGTTGATATATATATATATATATATATAGCTCCGGTTCATTCCATTTAAGTGACTGTATTCCGTCATGAGAACCTACTCCATTTTGTCTTCCCCCACTGATGGACGTGGAAAGGCTTCGTCTTGTCCCTTATTCCCAGCACCCTGTGGTGACTGTTGGACATGCATTTCCTGGAGTTCTTGCTTCTCTAGCATGGACTTCTGGGTCATGGACTGAAACATTTTCAGTGCTCAAAGATCAGGACGGGGCTTACAATAAAGATGATGGTTCCACTCCACCAGCTTTTGCTGTGTGCTAAGAGAGTCCAGGCTCTCTCTCCTGCACCCATGGCTGGAAAACCACGTGGGGACAACGGTCACCCCCAACTTTCAGAGGAGAACGCTGAGGCCACACGCCACACAGACTTTACTCACACCCTGGTGCTGAGTTGGGGCGGGCTGGGTTGTGACCTGGCTCTCGTGGCCCAAGACACCTGCGCCAGGGTGGTTTCTCCCTCTACTCATGGGGTCTGGGAAAAACCAGCTGGACCATTCCGGACCCAAAGCCCAGAAAACTGCAGTTGGCAGTCGTTGTCTTCTATGATATGGAAAGTGCCTTGTGGTTTTTGGGTCAGGAGGATTTTGCGTGTTTTCCTTACTCCAGACATCAGGGGCTGCAGAGGCGGGAATGTGGAACCCTGGAATCCCAGAGCCCTGGAACTGGACCAACCTCTGAGGATAAACTGAGGCCCGGAGGGAGGGGGGTAGGGAGTTCTGACTGAAGGACACACAGCACGCCAGAGGGTGAGGGGTCAGGAGCCCACTTCGCCCTGCCCAGTGGCCTGAGTCTCTGAGCAAAGGACCACGGAGTCTCAACTGGGGTTAGCTCAGCAGGAGAAGCAAACCCAGGCACTGTCCCAGAAGGCCAGTACCAAACCTGAAAAATTAGGAGCCGAGGGTGTCCCACTAGGAGCACCCAGCAGCCCAAAGAACCGAGTCCTGGCTTCACTGAACGTTCTCCTCAACTCCGGTGCTCCCAGAGGACCTATTCTCTGTCTGAGCCCCAGTCTCCTTGGCCCAAGATGCCCCCAGTCTTATGCACTGCAGCCTCCCCTGCTGCTGGCATTGAGCACACTCAACCCTCCCTCCTTGAGAAAATCCCTCCTTCACCACCCCCCCACCCCCACCCCCCCACCCCCCGCCATTCCTCTCAGGCTGACGCTCCCCCCTTCCCAGCCCAACTTATCAAGTTGTTTCTTTTCACTCCCTCCCACTCCCTCCTCAGCCCACTCCAATCTGGTGTCAACTCTCTGAGTACAACTCCGCAGGGCCCGTGCCTTGCTGGTGCTCTGCTCCACGCTGCCTTCCCTTCCCCTGGGACCCTCCTTCCCTCGCTCACCACCCTTGGTCTCTTACCAGCATTGGACACAGGGGGGTCTCGCTTCTTACACTTCTGGCCCCACACTTTGCTGGTTTTCTTCTACCTCTGATTGCTCCGTCTCCATCACCTTGGTTATCTCCCCCTCCTCTGCCCCTTCATTTGTTTAAAAACATGTATTACTAAGTTTCGTTAGGTGCAAAGAAGTACACAGAAAAAAACCAAAAATGGCATTAAAAAAACAACATTAAATCTCACCAACCATTTATCCCCCCATAGATATTTTTAAAACTAAGTATGGCATGTGTACCACACGTGCAAACATGCCCGCATGAGGCCAAGGTCAGCCTGCCCTCAGTCCATCACAGCACACACAGCTGCTGTGATTCAACTTATCAAACTTCCTTTTTAAGGCTTCTTTTCCACAGAGGCAGCTCATCCACAAGTTCTCCACAGATGCAGCTCAGTAAAACTGCAAGATAAGCATGAGTGCTAGGGACACCTTGTCAAAAGGAAGGGTCCATCCACACAGAAGAGCTAATTCGTGTCTAACCAGTCAAACCTTGCCAAGGCATTCCTAACTTTTTCTCCCTTCTTCTACCCTATAAAGCCTGTCCTAGCCCCCAAATCAACAAGATAGGGCCTCCCTGGTGGCGCAGTGGGTTGAGCGCTTCACTGTGAAGCATACGCAGCCACAGAGCGTGAGTTCAATTCCTGTCGCCGGCCAGGGAGGGGACCCACATGGCACAGCAGACCTCTCCTGCCTCGCCCGCTGCTCCCCTTCGCCCGCTGCTCCCCTCAGCAGTGTGTTTCAGTAGCTCCGTCTGTTCTGCTCCCCACTCTGTCTCTGGTGGATCCGCTCACCCCCTCCCCACATCTCTGGCCTCTACCCCAGCTCTTGTGTGCATCAATAAATAAATCTTTAAAACAATCAACAAGACAGATTTGCGTCTCACCACCTGTCTTCTTGTCAACTGACCTTGCAACAAAGTTCTTTCTTTTTCCAAAAGCCAGTGCGCAATTACAGTGGCATCCACGCACACCAGGCAGCAAGCCCTTGCTCCGTAACCAGTGCACACTGAGGGCTCCAACCCACCCTGCCCACTGTTCTTCAGAGATAAACCCTGTTGACACTTTCCTATAATTCCTTTAAGAACAATGTTTTGTTCCTACTCCAAAGCATGTTTTTATATTATTTTTACTTACCACCAAGGACTCATGCTAACACCCTGTTCTGTACTTCTGTCGCCATTTAAATTAAGTCTTGAGACTAATCTGGGTCCTTTTCACCCCTCATCCTTATCGCCAGCCTCCCAGCCACTGTCTGGAAGCATCTTTGTGGGCACTTGCTGCCCAAATCACTTGTTGCCAATTTTAATTTCTTCTTCGGATTCAGGACTACGTATTCCACCACCTGGTTGGCATCTCCACACTAGCGGCAGACCCCTGGGACTCATACTTCTTGTGGGTCTAGCCTTTTCCTCCTCCCTGTATGTCCCCCAGCCCAGAGCACCCCTATCTCCCTACATAGCTCTGCCATTCATCCAAGCCAGCAAGCCTGCAGTCATGCCCTGAAAGCCAAAGGCCATCATTAGACCATCTGAATCCCAGAGGTACCATTTACTTGTGGAGCTGCCCTTGGTTTAAGAGATTAAGATTAAGAGAAGGGGCCTCCCCTGGTGGCGCAGTGGGTTAAGCAACGCACTACGAGGCAAATCGCAGCCACTGCAGCACGAGTTCGATCCCTGCTGCCGGCCAGGGGGG
>JAGFMF010011603.1:4569896-4707499 GCA_019455555.1 Galemys pyrenaicus
GCTCTCTGTGGTGAATCCTCTCACCCCCCTACACCTCTGGCCTGTACCCCAGTGCTTGTATGCATAAATAAATAAATCTTTAAAAAAAAAAAAAGAAGAGGTACCATTTACTTGCGGAGCTGCCCTTGGTTTAAGAGATTAAGATTAAGAGAAATCTTAATGTACACATTAAGGGACAGTATACCTGGTCAGGTGCTTGGAGCCTTTCTTGCACCTACTATCTACTCAATAAATGCTGACTGTGGCTATTATTATCACTGTCCCTCCCTTCTCCCACCTATATCCAATCAATCACCTGCAACTGTCCTTCTCCCAGTCAGACCACCATAAAGCCTCCTGTCCAGACCCCCCAAATCAATGTCAGCTCCTCCAATCTGTCCTTTCCTGGAAAACTGGAGTGGTCCTTCCAAAAGGTAAACCTAATCACATGTTTAAAACTCTTCAGGGGACCTCCCTGCTGGTGCATGGGGTTGAGCACCACATTGTGGGGCTTCCGCAGCTACCGCAGCACTAGTTCGATCCCTGGCCAGGGAGGGGACCCGCATGGCGCAGCAGACCTCTCGTGCCTTACCCACTGCTCCCCTCAGCAGTGTATTTCAGTGGATCTGTCTGTTCTGCTCCCCACTCTGTCTCTGGTGAATCCTGTCACTCCCTGCCCCTGGCCTGCACCTCAGCTCTTGCAAGTATAAATAAATGAAAGCTTTATAAATAAATAAATTAGTATATATATATATAAAACAAATAGAATAAAACCCTCCAGGGATCACCAACCAGCCTAAACTCCAGGATCTGTCCTGTGACTCCAGCACAGCAGTGACTCAGAGGAAATATCCCAGCCATTTATAGCCAGTGTCTTTTCTGTTCAGTTGGTGTCCTGCAAAATTGACTTTTACGTATTTTGATACCAGCCCACTCATCAGCTCCATTTCTCCCCCCCCCCCACCCTGCCCTCTTATGGTTCATGTTCCAATTGGGGCAAATATCTTATAGTTCCTGAAAAGACACCATTTCCCTCTGGCCTCGGGTCCCTCACGCATGCTTCTCCCTACGCCTGAAACCCTCTTCCCCTCTCCCCCACATGATCAGTTCCTACTTATCTATAGGTCATTCTCCAAGAAGACCCCTCCCCACCCTGTCCCATAACAGAATTTTGTAAAGCCTGTTACACCCTCTGTTTCTTGGTGATGGGACTGAGGGTTTCCCTCCACTACTGGTTTAAAATTGTTCTGGCCTCTAATCTACCGCTAGAGTGCAAGCTGCCAGCTTCACTACTATGTGCTCAGCTCCTGCCCGGAGAGAGCACCCAGACCCCCTTGGTGATTCACTTAGGAGTTCACCCCACTAGATAAATACTTGTAGAGCACCCTGCTGTGCCAGCTACTGTTCTATGGCCCTAAGGCCCATCAGTACCTCAAAGCAACGTGAGTCCCTATCCCAGTGACACATACGCTAGAGAAGAGAAACAGGCAATAAGCAAGTGCATAAGTAAATCATACGGTAGAAGATGATAAGTGATAAGTGGAGAGAGGGGTTTGGCAGAGCCTTGGAGAGGGGCTGTAATTTTAAGTGGAATGGTTGGTTTATTCGCCACTGAAAACATGGTGCTTGAACAAAGCTATCACAGTGGAAGAGAGGAGCACTGCAGGTATCTAGGGGGAGACCCCGCAGCCAGAGGGGACCACCCGTGCAAACGGTTGCAGGTGGCAGTCTGTCACTACATTTAAGGAAATTCCAGGCCAGTGAAGGTGAAGCAGAGCCAGGGAGGAGGTGAGGTCAAAGAACCGTGGGTACAGATCAGGAGGGCAGGGCCGCGTGGAAACTCTGGCTTTCATTCTCAGAGCACTATGAGCCATTTCTGTGCCTCCCCTGCCCTCTGACCCCAGCTTTACTGAGGTTTGCAAACTCTAAAATTTACTCAGTGTCAGCATACAATTCAGTGACGTTTAGCAAGTTACAGAATCATGAAGCCAACATCACTACCCATTTTCTTTTTGAAGATTTATTTATTTATGCACACATGAGCTGGGGTACAGGCCAGAGTCGCGGGAGGTGAGAGGAGTCACCAGAGACAGAGCGGGGAGCAGAACAGGCAGATCTACTGAAGTACACTGCTGAGGGGAGCAGCAGGGAGGCAGGAGAGGTCTGCTGCGCCATGTGGAAGGGGTCCCTGGCCTGGGAATCCAACTCGCACTGCGGTGCGCAGATGCCACGGATGCTTCACAGTGAGGCGCTCAACCCGCTGCGCCACCAGGGAGGCCCACTACCCTTTTTTTTTTTTTAAAGTTTTTATTTTTTTTAAAGATCTATTTATTTATGTATACAAGCACTGGGGTACAGGCCAGAGGTGGAGGGAGGGGGCGCAGTGAGAGACTCCACCAGACAGAACAGGGAGCAGAACAGGCAGATGGACTGAAACACACTGCTGACGGGAGCAGCGGGCCAGGCAGGAGAGATCTGCTGTGCCATGTGGGTCACCTACCCAGCCGGGGGCAGGGATCGAACTTGTGCTGCAGTGGCTGCGGTTTGCTTCATAGTGTGTTGCTTAACCCACTGCGCCACCAGGGAGGGCCCCCACTACCCATTTTTATAAAATTTCTTTTACCTCAGAAAGCTCTCTCATGCCCAGCTGCAGTCAATCCCCAGGCATCTGCAAGTCTGGTTTCTTATAGATTGGCCTGTCCTGGTCATTTCACATCTCATCATGCGTGGTAGATTGCTGGTTTTTAAATTTGGCTTCTTTCAGTGAACACGTTTTTGAAATATGTTCATACACTGCATATATCAGCATCTTGTTCCTTTTTATAACTTAATAATATTCCTTTGGTGGGTATACCATGCTTTGTTTATCCATTCTCCAGTTCATAGGTTTTTGAATTGTTTCCATCTTTTGGGTGTTTTGATCATGCTGTTGTGTACATTTGCTTCCAAGCCTTTGTGTGGATATATGTTTTCATTTCTCTTGGGTAAGATACTTAGGAGGCGAATTGCTAGATTGTATGGTAAATTTGTGTTCAACTTTTTAAGAAACCATTTTCCAAATGAGCTGCTGTGTGGCAAATAGTCTACAGTGGAGCAAGAATGGAATCTGAGATCACTTGTTTAATTCACAGAATTAATTAAATAAACCCACTGGGTTTGGGAAGAAAGGAGTTAGGGTCATTACTGGAAATCCTTATGGAGGACCCAGGCCAGGAGCCCCAGTTGTAAATCTGGGCTTCTCACCCCTTAAAGTCCTGCCTCATGGCTACCCCTTCCTCCACACTGCCCAGTCCCCAGGCAGCTTCCCCGCAACCTAAGCATGAAAGCTCCCCGGTTGGAGAAGAATCAGCATCAGGAAAAATTACAGAGCCCTCTCCCCCCAGGGAGATGACAAAATTTTCTTTGCAATTAAAATTCCTTTGAAACTGGAACCAAGGAAAATGCAGAGAAGAAAGCTTTTTAAACTAGGGAAAATATTCTTCTTAGCAATTACCATGTGTGCATTTCAACAAAAGCTGTTTCTTCTCCCTCCTTCTGGTGGCTACAGAAAACCAGCCCTACTGGGCTCTATTTCTGCTTTCATTCAGGGTTCAGGAACCTCCCTTGGCCTTTGCGACTTTTCCCTGGTTCATCCTGGCTTCTCTGCCCACTTTTAGCTCTCATACCTTCTTCCCTGCTGGCTTTTACTTACCATGTCATTTCCTGTGAGTCCTCTCCCAACTCAGTGGCTTGTCTGCCATTAAGTTCCATCTCTGTGCTCACCCTGGTTCTGTCCCATCACCCCCTGCCATGACATCTCCTCATCCCTTGGGGATCTTTGTCTCCTCTGAGCTCACAGCCCTGCCTCACTGAGCCCTGACGACAGCATTCTGTTAGCAGCTTGGCTTGAGAATGTAATGTCCAATGCATTAAAAGAGCAGGGAAATTGGAGTCTTAGTTCACTTTACTCAATCATTCGGTCAGCAAATATTCACTTAGCCATTTCACTGTGCCAGGCTCTGTGTTAAACAGTAGGGTTTAGAACTTTCTGTGTTTAGAAGCAGGAGGTTGAGTTTTTTAGACCAGCCCTTCAACTGAAAAGAGCTAAGAAGGCTAGATAAAATGAAAAAAGCATCTTATTAAAGCATCAAAGAGCTGACAAGTAAGCTCTTTGTAAGGAATTACCAGGAATTATTAGGTCAAAACTGAGGGGAAAACAGAAACCCAGAGAAGTTAGAGAGCATTGAGTCTGCTTTTTTTCCTCAGGGCATTTGCTGATCTCGGAAGTTTTGAATTTGTTTTTTCGATGCTCTCACAGCATAAAGGGAATTGAAATCAAAGTCCAGGGCCTGCACAAAGTGGGCATCAAGTAGGAGACCCTTACTGAAATAAACGGGACTCCAGAGGACTTCACCTGGGGGGAAGGGTGAACCAAAGATAATCCAGCCGTGTTTCATGAATTGACAGTCTCATCCACTCTACTTGGGTGTCCTGGGAAGCTCAAGCCTTGGATTTTATCTGAAGCAACCAATTCCAGAGTGGTAGCACCGCAGCCAAATGTAAATCCTTTTTAGAAAAAAATGTCTTCATCTTGGGTTTGAAATTTTTCCTGAAGACAAAATTTCAAGTACAATGGCCAACACACAGACAAAGATAACCAGACATACCAGGACACAAAGCTGATGATCTAAGTGCTAGAGGTACAATGAGCAAACAAAGAGCACCCCTTGCCGCATGAGGCTTACAGTTCAGCAAGGAAGTCAGACACATTATCAAGAATGCTAACAAACTCTGCGTTGCCTAGTGGAGTCACGTCTCTACCCTCAGTTTACTTTGCCTCTCAGCAGCTTTCAACGTAGAGCTGACCTCTAGTCCACTCTTGGTTTCCATGACACCACAGGCTCTTGGATGGCCTCCAACCTCACTGGCAGCTTCTTCCCATCTTCCTGCTTCCACCTCCTTTTTCATTTCATCTCTGATGCTGGAATGCCCCAGCTCTCACTTCTGGGTCTGCCCTCTAGCTCTCCCCGAGCATTTTTGTTCATTTCCTCAGCATTAAATACCACCTACGTGATGAGGAATCTCAGAGGGATTCATCTCAGAGGGAATTTATATTCCCTCTCCTTGGAGTTCCATCCAACTGCCTCCTGAACATCTCTACTTGCATGTTTCATGAATGTCTCAAATACAACATACCTAAAAAAGAACTCTTGCTTCCTTTCCCAACCTTTCCTCTCCCAACTCCCTCCACCACAGTGTCACACAGTCCAGTGTCAGGTCAAACACTTAAGAGTCATCCTGAATCCCTGGTTTGAATTCGAATGGTGATGGTGATGATGCAATGTGGCAGTTAAGAAGTAAGGTGACCCAGACTCAAAAATAGATTTTCTTCTGAACTTTCAAGCATGACTTCCAGCCTTCTGGATGAATCACTCAACAGGAAGGGGTGCCATTCACTGAAATAGGGTACTTTGGAGAAGCACTGGTTTTGAGAAAGAAGAGCAAATCTCTACTTGTTGGGTGTGAGGTTTCTCAGGAGCGTCTAAGTGGAAGTGTTGGGAGGGCAATTTTGGTTTTATCTCTGGACTTGAAAATGGAGGTTGAGGCTAACTTTGGGGTCATAATAGTAGTGATAGTAATTGGAGTCATCGGCATGGCTGAGATTTCCCAGGAAAAGATTGAGGAGACAACAGGAGAGGCAGAGGAGAATACACCGGCAAAGGAGGTATAGAAGGTATCATTAAAGAGATAGGAAGAACTCCATTGTCTAGCTTTATGATTCAACTGCTGCTGAGAGGTCAGAGTGAACTGAAGAGGAGTGAACAGCCATTGGATTTAGCAAGATGAAGAGCACTGGTGACAACTGCGAACCACCGTGATGCAGCGCTGGGGATGAAAGTCAGATGGGCTGAGAAGAGAGTGGGAGTTGAGTAGAGGAGATGGCACAATCTCCAGCTCCAGAGAAGCTCCAGAGAAGCTCCAGAGAAGCTCCAGAGAAGCTCTGCTATAAAGGGTCTGTGAGGTATAGAGAGGTGTATCCTTTTCTGGAGGTGGTGGTTTTTTTTTTCCTTTTTAAAGATTTATTTATGTATGCATACAGAAACTGGAGTACATGCCAGAGATGCAGGGGATGAGAGGATTCAACAGAGACAGCGTGGGGAGCAGGGCAGGCGGATAGACTGAAATCCACTGCTGAGGGGAGCAGCGAGCAAGGCAGGAGAGGTCAGCTGTGCCATGTGGGTTCCCTCCCTGGCCGGGGATCAAACTTGTGCTGCAGTGGTTGGTGATAGCTTCAGAGTGCTGCAGCTTAGCCCCTTGCACCAGCAGGGAGGCCCTGATGTTGTTTTTAAAGATGGGATCTACTTGAGCACATGTAAATGCTGATGACCAGGAGCCCATCGGAGAGGGCTGAAGACAAGGCTGAAGACAAGAATCTGCAGTCCAAGGTTTCTCAAATGTGACGAAGGTGTGAGTTCTGAGCTCTGGAGCTCAGATCAGGGAACTGTCCCAAGACAAAAGGAGGGACATCTTCTCTGTTGCCAAAGGCAAGAATGGAGAACGGGTGTGTTCCCTCCACTCTCAGATGGAGTAAGATGAGCACCTGTCTTAGGAGGTTAGGGCAGGGTTTCAGGTGCTTACAAAGGACCTAGCTTGGTGTTAGTAGTATGGAGGCTCTAGAAACAGCACTTGCTATTATTTCCTTTCATTCTCACGACTCTGATCCACTCTCGGTTACGGACACTAATGATCGAACGTCACCTGGTTATCGCACTTGACTCTTTCCAGAGGATTACATTTATAATCATCGCGTACTCCAGCTTTACAAGACTGGGAGGATTTATTTCCTCCATTTTACAGAGGAGAACACTGGGTTCAGAGAGGTGAAGTGACTTGCCAGAGGTCACACAGCAGGTAGCAGTAGAGCTGGGAGTCCAGGCCAGTTCCAACCCCAAGTGCACTCCCGCCTCCCCTCCTCCCCAGCTCCTTCTCCATAAAGATGAATGCAGATTTAAGGTCCTGCAGCCCTGCAGCTCACCATGTAGCCCTGTGTCTACCCCTGTGCATGAACTTGGCTTTCTTCAATACTGTGGTGTCCTCAGGAGAAAAGACTGGGGAGTCCAGGACTAGAATCTATAGCTTTAAACTCAGGAAGGAGCGGATTAAGGTTTGAACAAGGTGCCAGGTTCAACTTGCTTTCTTCTTCCAGCCTGAGACAGGAGATTAGGGGAGAAGATGCTCTATCAGTCTGCTCCATCATTTGTTAGGAGAGAGAATAAAGTAAAACCTCCCTCAGGTCTGACTTCAATGCTGCCTATCTGTCACCCCAGACAAGATCCTGCTCATAGTCAGGTGGTGTGTGTTGGGGGGGGGGCAGTTTGGCCAAATTGGTTTGCAGTCCGCAGCCCCAGCTGTCCTAAGCCAGGGATATAGGACCTGTGAGAAATACTCTCTCCCCACTTTCTTCCCCAGCCCTTCCTGGGATAACTAGGTCATAAAGTGTGTTCCCACCTCTGAGTTAAGACACAGTGCCTTGCCAAGGCACTTAGCCTGGCCGCAACTTACTTTTCAACCTTCTTCCCTATCTCCTTCCCTCTGCCCCACCCCCACACTCTGAATATTCCTTCCTTTAAGACTTTGCTCAAATAGGTCCCCCTGCCTGACAGTCCCTTTCCCCTTTGCCCTAAAGAGTGTGCCCCTACTCAGCCTGCAAGGAGCAGTTCAAAGGTCACAAGCTGCAGAAGCCCCACTGGACTCCTTTACATAAAAGCAAGCATTTCTTGAGCACATACTATGTGCAGGTCTCAGGTTAGGCTCTGGGGGATAGACACAAATCAGATAGTGGCGCTGCCTTCAGAGGTCCCAGTTTGCAGTCCAGTTATAAGTGACAACACTGGAGGTGCCTGGGGACATGGAAGGAAGGTGCAAAAGAAGTTGGGGGGTGGGTGACACCCCCTCATTACCTCCAGGCGCGCTGACCCAGGGCCCAGACCAAGAACACACGTGGCAGAACAGCTCCCCGGTGCGCAGCCCCCTGCTCTCGCTGGAGTGCTGGCTCCTCTAGCACCTTCTGTCTAGTTACAGTCCACAAACAAGCCATGTGGGGCGGAGAGAGGCTGTATGGAGCAGGGGAGCACCTCACGGGGAGCACGGCTGTGATGGCAGACTGCCTCCAGGACACTGGGCAAGTCGCCTGACCTCCCTAGGCCTCACCTCCTCTGCAAAATGGCGGTAGACGTAGGACCGTTCCATAGGCTGGCGCGAGAATTAAGTGGATGCTTGGGATGGTGGCATCAAACACCTAGAAGAAGCAATAGCTATTTCATTCCTATTTATTATTTTAATTGGCAAAACGATTGGGCCCATTATCAGCCCCTCTCTGAGCCTCTCTCCATCAGGAAATAGAGGAAAGTGGTGGATTTCCAGCTTCCATGTTCTGTGTTTGAGGGGGTGGAAAGAGTGTAAGAAAAGACCCAGAAGCAGAGTGGGGTGCTGAGCAGAGAGGAGTCCCCCCAGCCAGCCGAGGGTGCTGTAAGTTTGCAGAAGGAGTTAGCAGTCAAGAGGCAGAAGACGCCAAATGCCAAAACAATGCATGGGGGTTGGGGGAAGGTCTAGATCAGTTTTTTGGAGACCGTGTCTACCACTGGGAGGTGATGGGGCCTCCAGAGAGCTAGCGAGCTCCCTATCACCAGAGGAGTTTGAGCAGAGGCCGAGATCTAAGAGCGATCTCAGACGTCACATGGACAGACCAAGACCGTAGAGGACCTGCAGCCCTTGTAGAGACTAAAGCCATCCACACTGTAAAGCCGCCCAGCACCGGCCAGGGAGTGGGTCGGGGGAAACAGTGGCCACAGTGTTTGCACGTGCCAGCCTGGAGTTCGCAGCTTCCTGCGTCCGTGATCTAGGCACTTGACCTCACGCTCCTCCTTGGCCCCAGTTTGCCCAGCTGTGAAATGGGGTGGTGACAGTGTGCATCCTGGTTACCAGGGGATGAGACAGGGCGCATCCACTGCCTCTCATCACTGGAGTTATAACAGTCCCTCTGTGGTGGCCACCGAAGCCCGTGCTGTCCTTGTGGCCGCCTCCGCTGCCCTCCGAGGAAGTGGCTGCGCTGGCGTCTGGGGCTGAGAGGCTACAGCCCCAGGCCTCCCTAAGGAGCTTGCCATGGTTACCAGCTGCCTGCAAGGAGAGGCCATAAATCCTGAGCCTGGGGTGGCGGGAGGAGGAAACCCATGTGGGGGACGGGAAGGGGGGCAGCTAAGTGGAATTGAATCTTGTTTAAGGAGGAGGCCCACGCCTCCCCGGGCCTGTAATTTACTGCGAGGTTGACAAGATGAAAGCGGAATTTTCAGTGGCATAATCGCCGGGACCTCGGGGAGCTGCGGGAGATGAGCGGTGAGGCAGGCAGTGGCGCCCACTGTAAGCGAGATCTGGGGCGCTGACCCCGCTGTGATCACAGCAGGCTGCAGACGGGGCACATCTCTGAGTGGGGCCGGGGCCTGGCTGGCTAAGCCCAGGGCTTAGGCCGTGCGCGTCTTGTCTGCTGTCGTCTCCAGAGCTGAGGGCGGGCTCCAGTTTTTCAGCAGGTTTTACGTAGTGGAAGGTACTGTGCAGGAGCACTGTGACGGCAGCTGAGGACAGCTGAGCCCCTTGCTGGAAACCGCTTCAGCTGGAGGTCGTGTGTCCTGGAGGGGTGGAGCCACCGTGTCCAGTGTCTGGTGAATGCTGCGTTCATCAGCCTGGCCCCTGGCCTCCGCTTGGAGCTTCCCAGCTCTGAGGACCCCGAGGGAGCAGCTGAGACTGCTGCTGAAACAGCATCACTGTTCAGCTTCTCCTTCCCGGGACCCTCCTTCCATGGTGTTCCCGGCTCTCCCCATTAAACATCCCAGAGCTTATCTCTGCCCTGGACTCGATTTCCACGGGGCTGGGCCTAAGACCGTCTATCACCAGGATGCTGGTTTTAAAGCTGCCTTGCATGTAGTGTTGGACTAGGACACCAGGTGGGGAGATTGAGGCCCAGAGAGGGGAGGAACTTAGCCAAGGATGCACAGCCTTAGAAACAGAAGCTGAGATGGGGAAGCAGCCCACTAGTTCAGTCTTTCCGTTTTGTAGGTGGAAAAGAGAGGCCCAGAGAGTTGGGGGTACAACTCAGCTCCTGTCCCAGGTGAAGGGTAGGCTGGGGTCATGAAGGCAGTGTCCTGGCATGGCAGCTCCTGGCTTTGGACTTGGGCCCTTGACTCTGCTCCTCTTGGTAGCTTTATTTTTCATTGGTAACTGGAGACACTAAAGCTTGTCTTGGGGGGATGGCATGAGGATGGCCCCAGTTGCAGGGAGATAGGCCTTTCACACACCACTTGGTGAATCCTTAAAAATGTATCTCTCACAGCAGGTGCACACAGCCTCCTCTCCCTTACACAGCTCCCTGACCACCAGGTCTGGGGGCTGCTGGGAAGCCACCCCAGACCTAGGGGAGGCTCTAGAGTCAGGTCTTGGAGTCAGGCCTTCCCCATTCAAATCCTGGCTTCCCATTTCCTGGCTGTAACCCTGGGTGAGTTACCTCACCTCTCTGTGGCCCTGTTTCTTCACTTACAAAATAAAATTAAGAAAAGAGATGGAGTCACAGGTCGAACAAGGTAACTCTTGTAAAGCAATCAGCACAACGGTCAGTGAGAACAGCCTTTATTTTTAGCTCATCAAATACACAAGCCCTGGCACATAGAAAGTGCCCTGTAAGTGCTGTCTTCATTAATAGGTCAGATGTTCTGGGGACCTGGGATTTGTGTTTTGAACAAGTGCCCCTTATTATGTTGCTACCATGACCCTGGTCCTCTCATAAGCTCTGGAAACCACTGTTTGACCTTCTGTTGTGCAGAAGCCCATAGAGCTCGAGAACTTGCCCAAGGTCACCCAGAATGGCGGGATCAAAGCCAAGTTCCAATCTAGTCCACTTGCCTTCCAGCCTAGAGAGTTTTCCTGTACCACAATCTGCTTAATATCATCTGCTTGGATGGCAATAAAAATTAACTACCCTGAATATGGGCATCGTCACTGCAGCTCTAAGACAGAGGCGAGACTAAGAGACACTGAAACCAAATGTCGCACGTGTTCCTGGGTTATCCAAGATGGCTCTCTGATAATTCTTTGGAGGATACCCCACCTTATTAAGACCCCCACCAGTGTCTCCACTGTGGCCTGGAAACCAGACCAGGCAGAGGATGGGTTACCAGGAAACCGAGTGAGCAGAGCTGAAGGTGGAACTTGACCCTTGACCCTTGGCTAGTCCACGATCTGCTCCCTCTTCCTCTGTGCATCCTACTGAAAGCTACACAGCATCTTTGGGCCACCTCAGTTCTTACCTCAAACTAATGGGTGGTGTCTTACCACCTCAGTGGCACTGAGCCTTCTCCCCCAAAGTTGCTACAATAGTAGCAGGATGCGCAGGGGAAATGAATACTGATGGAGAACCCAATCTTTGGCCGCAGGGATCATCTGCAACAGATAACTGTGTGAGGAAGGTAGAGACTCAGAGGTAGGATGGAGGAGCCGGGATCAGAGACTGTGATGTGAGCAGGTATAACACACAGACAGAATATTGGGAGATAGTCATCCTCTTAAACATGGAAGGTGGAAAGGAAAGAAGAAACTGGCTGGAAGAAAGAGAAGGAGGAAAGGGGAATTGACGGACAAAGGCTAAATATAATGCATTTTTAATTCATAGTGTGTTCATGTGATGGAGTACTATAAATCAATGAAAAGGAACACAGTGAGAACAAAGACGAATCTCAAAACAATGCAAATTAGATGCAAAAGGGTGTATACACTGATTCCATCTATGTCAAGCTCAAAAGCAAGGGAAATTAAACTAAGACTTTCGGATTTTGTATTTAGGTGGTTAAATTATCAAGAAAGGCCAGGAAGTGGTTATCATAAAAACCCAGTTATGGTCAAGAAGGGCCACAGTAGGGGACTTCTGAAGAAGGAATACTTTTCAGTGTTTGATAAAACGGTGGCGCCATAGGAATCATTTTATGATTCTTTTTTAAACTCTGCATTTACGATTTGTGCACTTTTCGGTGTGAATGTTGAATTTCTCAATTTTAAGTGATTACAGAAAGTTGAGAAAGAGGAGGAAGAAGAGGGAGGAGAGAGAAGAGGAGGCAGCTCAGGGAGAAGGGCCTCCTGGGGCTCTGCTTGGCTGGCACCACCACCGGCCCCACCCCCCATCCGGCCGCGTTTGTAAAATGGAATAAATATTGACACGGCCAGGATGGTATTCAATTTGTCCTGATCACTGGGCTGCGGTGAGTTCTGACAGGGCGCGGTGTAAAACAGCAGCTCGAGATGTAATTTCTACTGTCAACATGATGTACAGCGGGCTCTGCCTGCGGCACCAGCAGGCGGGCAGGGTGGGGGCAGGGTGGGAGCCAGGTGCAGGCGGGGCCACCTGGCGGAGAGGGTTTGGGTGGGCCACCCCGCGCAGGTAAGCAGCAACAGCCACAGAGAGCTGCGTGTGTGCACATGTGTGTGAGTGTGCACATATGTGTGTGTTCACAACTTGCCTGGAAGGTCAGGCCTTGAGTAGAGACCCAAGGTGAAGCAGAGAGACGTGGGTTCAGCTCAAGGCCCTGTCCTTCCCTCCTAGCAGCCCCTCTGCCCTCCTGGCTCCATGCCCCATCCTCGTTGCCCACTTCCTGCCACAGCCCGCTTGAATTCCAGACCCACCACTAAGTAAGTGCGTAAACCCTGTCTGAGTGACTGCTTTCTTCTGTCACAGGAATGTCAGAAAGAGGATGGTGGGAATTCACTCAGGTCATTGTTATAAAGCGCCCTGGTAAGACTGAGGATCCCTCCTATTCTTAGCTAATTGGCTGGCACGGTGCCTGGCACATGGCAGCAGCTTTGTGAATGCTGTCTATCATTTTTCTCACTGACTCGGAGTCAGTTCTGTGTATGCAAGCTGCCCCCTTGCTGCCTTCGCTGTGCCGCTGACGGAGAAGGCTGTTTCCCAACTGAGCAAAGCCTGGGACACTTTGGGAACCCCTGGCATGCCCAGTGGATGAAATGAGAAGGGGGGTGACATGACTCACCTGATGGGGATCTTATGAGGAGCAGCCAAAGTGCTGCACATGGAGTGGCAGAACAGGGCCCGGCTCTTAGTGGGTGATCCATACATGTCAGCAAAAACTAACAGTAAAGCCGGAGAGCCGTTCTCGATGCTCCCTCGCTCGCTCTCTATGTCTGATCCATCACCAAGTCCGATCCACTTTGGTCCCTGAATATTACACACCTGTCACCTCTCGGCTCCCGCCGGTCGGTCTCGTGGGCGGAGCCACCGCCGCACCCTCGCCCAGACAGTGCCGCCCCCTCCCTGGCCCTGCTGCAGGGCGCCGCTGCGGCTTGTTTCTTAAGCGGTGTTATTAAAAAACAAGCTGGATCCCATCTCCCCCGTGAAAAACCTTTCAAGACCTCTCAAAGCCCTTGAGCCAAAATCTAAACCCCTCCAGCCCCTGGGTTAGCTGCCTCTCCTGGTCATGAGCTGGGCACTGGCTCCTCAAATTTCAGGCTCCCTGCCCCCCCACTCTCTCTACCCCTGCCCATGTGGCTTGGCAGATGCTGCTACTATGCCCTAGTCTGTCTCTTTCCTCCTGAAGTTTCAGCTCAAAAGCTCCTCCCTAATTGGGCTGTGCCCCTGTTAAACTTGGGGCTCCCTGTACTTTCTCTTTGTGGAGCGCGATCCAGTATGGTTACTTACGTGATTATTGGCTTAATGACTGTACCGCCACCCTGCTCCATACAGAGCAGCAGGACTTTGATTTGCCACTGCCTCATCTTCAGTCTCTGGCACAGTGTGCAGCAGATAGTAGGTGCTCAATAAATATTTGATGAATCAACAAATGGAACAAGCAGAAGAAAGCGATGTTGTAGCAGGACAGTCTGGGGGAGGAAGGTGGCACCAGGCAAGCTCCTCACCTGCCTTTTGGTCTCCCATCACCACTGCCCCTTTCCTCCACCCGTCCACATGTTCGTTCACACCTGCCCTGAGCTTGGCACAGACTTAGGAGCTGCAGGCAAAGGGCAGTGATGGAGGCGCCCACAGCCAGTAGACGGAGCTGAGACAGACGAGGGAGAGCCTGGTTTGAGCTGGGGTCCAGGCGAGTGAGCTCACCTGAGGGAGAGGGAGTGGGCAGGGTCCAGAGAGGAGGGTCAGGACTGGACTTGGGGCAGCAGGAAAGCAGGGCCTTCCTGGTGGCAGGCACAGCAGAAACGAAGGTCCAGAGACAGGAAGTAGAGAACAGGTGGTATGTGCAGATTCGGCACCCATAGGTCCAGCGGGCAGGTCCAGGTCTTGCAGGCCTTTGCGGTCATGTGGGTAGGGAGGGGCTCCAGGCATGGGCTTTGGCACCAACAACCTGGAGTTCAAATCTCAGTCCACGACATACCAGTTGTATGACCTTGAGCCAGCCCCCTAACCTCAGTGCCTTAGTTTCCTCATCTGAAAAATGAGGACAAATAACAGCATCCACCCAGAGGGTTACGTGTGGAGTCGCTGGCTGAGACCCCCCTTTCTGACGCTGGGTGGTAATAATGAATGCCAGCGCCAACCAAGGCTGGGTTTTATCTTGAAGGTTAAAGTAGCTGGGGAGGTGTTTGAATTGAAGCTTCCCCACTGAACTGGGCAGTGTGAACTTGCATCTGGTGGCATGCTCAGCATAGACTGGGGAGGGGCCGACACTGGGTGCCTTGGGCCAGCCTTTTCAGATGAGGCGATCATGTAAACGGGGTACGTACGGCCCCAACTCTGCACAACGCTCCTCCCTGACCAGGTCCAGCTACCAAGCCCAGAAGCTTTGGCACATCCTGACTCCACACACAAACCCTTAGATATATAACCACCACCCCCAGAAACACGCTCTGAGCTTATAAAACAAGCGCATCACACCGAAGGACCCATAGGCCCCATCCCAGCACTCACTCCACCCGTCTGAGTACCCACTATTAGGGAGCTGGGTGCTGGGTGCGGCACACAGCCCGCTGCCCCACACTCATCACTGGTGATGCACGTGCACGCTCGTGTGTGTGTGTGTGTGTGTGTGTGTATCAAGGGCACACGAGACAGTCACTGGCCTGCTCCCTTGCGTACGGCTCCCCTGTGCCTTCTTTCTGGGGAGCAGGGGCCCATGAGAGTTGAGCAGACAAGGTGGCCCTGCCCGGTGCCCCTCCATACCTCAACAGTCCCCGCACTTCACTGGCATCCAGACTGGCCTGGAAAAAGAGCAGTAAGCTGGTAACAGTAATTTCCCTCCAGGGAGAAGGTCACAGCCAAGCAGAGTGCTGGGCTCAGGACCCAGTAGGCATAGTGCTCTCAGGACTCAGAAGGGGCAGACAGGAGCCAGACTGCCAGGCACAGCTCCCACTGGCAGACCTGGAGGCTGGGTGGGCATGGAGGGAGGACACATATGCGCCAAGCCAGTGTGCAGGATGGAATGAATGAACAAATGGGCAAGTGAATGCGCTTCTTCCTGTATTACCCTCTCTGCAGGCACCAGCCCAGCTCCAGAGCAGCAACCCCCTTGGCCCTGCACAGGTCTTCACTCCTCTTGGAATCAGGGGCACTCAGGGCCTCAAAACAACTGTCAGACAAGCGCATAAGTGAATCATGGCTGACTAAGTAGAGAATGTCTCTGAACCCCATTTACCTGGTCAAGATGCTTTGTACACCCTATGGGGTCCAATAGAATTTGTCAGGTGATCAGAAATAATAATGACCACCGCCACTGCCGTTGCATTCACTAACATTTGCTGCAACTCTGTGGATTCCTTCACAAGCATCTTGTCATCAGTTCTCCACATTGGCCCACACAGATTAACACCATTATGATCATTTTTCAGTTGAGAAAACTAAGGTTCAGAGAAAGGCAGCAAATTACCAAAATCATACGAACAGCTAAACAATAGAACGGGGACTTAAACCCTTGATCTTAGGTCCCATGGATGTTAAATTCTGCCCCAAAGATGGAGTAACATCTATTAGGAACTTTGTGGAGGAGTTGGGGTGAGGAGCCCCATGCCGCACCATGAGGCCTCCCCTGCTTTGTCCTCTCTGGGAGCACTTTATCCTGCCATTCTTTTTGGGCTTGGCAGAGTGAAAGGCTGGGAACAAATGTGGGCCGGGTAGGTAGCCCTTCCTCTGTCCCCAGGGAGACAGCCAGAAGACAAAGGCGGGCCTGGAGCCACTGAGCTGACAGCCACACGGTCTTGGCAGCAGTGGGAGCAGGGCGCTGACAAACCAAGAAAGGACAGGTTGGCCACGCGGTCCAGATGCTGGAAGGACACAGTGTGGGATGCCAGAGTGCAGAGAGGGCCACAGTGAAGCCACAAGACTGGCAGCTCCTCAGTGAGAGGGAAAGACATGTTGCCCAAGCAGCTCTCAAAAGTCTGTCTGAGGCAAGCCGCTCCTGAATCCCTCCCAGGCTGGGGATCTGTGCTTGGCTCTGCCAGATGTGCGTAGGGGAGAGGAGGGATGGGAAAGTAATAGGCATGGACTCTGCCTTCCAGAAGCTTGTCGTCACAGCCAAGAAACCCTAGAGGAAGACCCACCTAGAAGGGTGATAGAGTTCAGTGCACCACTGTTGCCTCTTCACCTCCCTGATCTCTGTATGTTGAGGAGCTAGGCCCCTCCACTTACGCTCACTCGTGACAGGCCCAGCCAGTCTCAGCTCTAAAGACCACCCCAATTCCCACGTGTGTGATTGCAGCTAGCACCTCACCCTTCAGCTCCTGACTGTAGCTGCCTGCACCAATCTCCACTGAAGTCTAGGAGGTGTTTTTTTTTTTAAATTTTCCCTTCATTTATATATATTTGGCATCAATTGTAATCCCCATGTATTCCCCATGACCATCTCACCAGTGCACCATCACCCCAGTCCCCCATGCTCCTGTCTGCCCTCAGGCCTCCCCCTCCCCCTTCCCCACCAAGTGTCCCCAGTTTGTCCTTGTCTTTTCATTTTTGGTTTTTGTTGTGTCTTTATTGTTATTATTATTATTATTGTTCTTATTCCTTTCCTTGATCCTTATTTGGTTCCCTTATATTCCTAGGAGGTGTTTTGAATGTAACATGCTCAAAACTTGATTCCAACATGTCAAATTGAGTCCCTGATTTTCTTCTCAGACCTGCTCTGCCCACATTTGTCTTCAGCTGGGAAAAGGAAACCTCGTCTTTCCATTGTTCTGGCTGCCGGGGTGGTCTTGGATGAGCCACACTCTGACCTGTCAGCGTATTTCAGGCCTCCTTCTTGGTCCCTCCACTGTTCCCGCTGAATCCAAGCCACCTCTACCTCTCCCTGGATTGTTGAAATAGTCCCCGGCCCCAGCTTCCCTCAGCTTTGAACACAAAAGCCGGATGGAGTGATCTAAAATCGTGGCATTGCTCTGCTTACGCCTCCTAAGAGCCCGTCTTGCATTCAAGGCCCCAAGGAGCCCCCCAGCCTCTGCCCTCATCTCCTGCCACCCCCTGCTCTTATTTACTTCATTTTGGCAATGCTGAGCCCTGGTTGTCCTCCTGCACACCAAGCATGCACTGACTGACCCCAGGGCCCTTGCACTCACTGTTTGTTCCTTGAGCCTGGAACATTCTTGTCCTAGCGATGCTCATAGCTCCCTACTGCCTCACTTTGGATCCCTGTTCAACTGTCCTCATAACCATGGGGCCTTCCCTAACCACTTTGTATAAATTATTTGTAATAGATTGAGAGAGAGAGGGAGAGAGAGAAACAAATTCCCTGTGCCCCTTACCCTGTTTTGTTTTTCTCCATAGCGCTTACTTTCATCAGACATATTATTTATTTGGTTGTTTCTCGTGTGTCCCCACTAGACTTACAAAGGAAAGTCATCTTTCTTTTCACTGTGCCTAGAGCAGCACAGAGTGAAAACTCACAAATATCTGTGCAGTGAAGGAACGTGCCCCAGAGATGCACATGTGTTGACATATGTGACTGCAGACACACGTCTGCACACAGGAGGAACTACACACGAGTGCGTGGACCTGAGTGCACATGAATTACAGGCGGAGATGCTGAAGTGGGCATCGGGCAAAGCCAACAGTTACTGAGCCAGGCTGGAGTGAGCTCTTAATCCCATTTCAGATGAAGCCACCAACGCAGGGGAGATCCCTTAGCGGGTTCCCCAGAGTCTAATGCAGCCCCGGGGCTCCCCAGCTGCCTCTCCTGAGGACCCTGAAGACCAAGACAGGGTCCTGTGGCAGACACCCACTCAGGTGAAGCCGATGAGCAGGAAAGGGAGGCGGGGTGGGGAGAGGAGGCCCTTGGGTCTACGCGCTGGCAGGGCTGTGCAGGGTGGTGAAGAGCGGGCGGGCAGCCAGGAAAGCTGCCAACAGCGGAGGGAGAAGAGAGGTCTGGTTTACCGAGGTAGGAAGGGCCCCAGGAGGCCAGGGTGGGGCTGTGAGCGCTGGGGCCCCACCCCTGAAACACTAGTGCAGAATGTGCCTGGGGCAGCTGGGGGCTAGGGGCAGCCACCCTCTCTCTCCAGCCCAGCACTGGGCTGCATCCACACAGAAGGGACGCCCCACAGCCCAGGAATCCAAGACTGGGTTCTAGGGCCCTCTCCATCACCGCGTCTTCTGTGCAACTCTGGACGACATTCTTGCTTCCCCTCCTCCAGCTCCCACCTGATCTGGCCAGGACTCCCCTCTCATGCCTCATCTTCAGCCACGCCCTGCTCTGCATCAGCCACAGTGGTCTCCTTGAAGTTCCTCAACTTGTCGCAGCCTCTGGCACTTTGCACATGCTCTTCCCTCTGCATGGAACTGTCTCATGCCCAGCTCCTACTGGTCCTCCTAGAACAGTCAAATGTCACCTCCTCTGGGAGGTCTCCCCTGATACCCTATTTATATAGTAATACACCACCTCAGCCCCCTCTCTTCCCTGGTTTGTATTTCTTTTTAACACTTATCACTCCCTGAAATTATATTGTAGATTTCATTTCTTTATTGTCAGAAGGTCTGTTCCATGAGGACAGAGACTTTGTTTTATTTATCACTTTAACTCGTTACTCAGCATATGAACTGGTGTCCGGGAGGAACTAGTAAACATTTGTAGAAAGAGTAAATGAATAACCAGAGAACCATCTCTCTCTTGCTATGTAGTTAAGTAGCTGATTGCATCTTGCTGTCTTACACAAAATGATTTTAATGCAGTATGTTGAATGAATGAATGAATGAATGAATGAAATGCATTTCCCCCTACTTGTAGTACAATCTAATGTTTGATAAATGAGTGACTGAGCCTTGAAAAAAAAGGTGCAAGGAAGAGGGGAGGGAGGGAGAGTGGAAAGGAAGAAGGGAAAGAAAGCAACAATGGGGGGCCCTGCAAGCACTGTGAGATCTCCCCTTATCTCCCCCTCTTATAGCCCCCACAGCCCTCCCCACAGAAAATAAAAGACTCCCTCAGGCCTCCCTCCGTCAGCCCTTCCCCTATGCATCCCTGCAGAGCTGTGATGGGCCCTGGAACTGCTGCTGGAGTCAAGGGAGCAGTTCCTGGCGTGCAGGGAAGTCATAAGCGCCAGGAAATGAAGGCTTCGGAGCAGTGCCTCCTCCTCACCCATAACTCCCGTCTCATTAGGACCAGTCCTGGCCGTAATGTGGGGACTCTAGCCGGGTCCCCAGGGGCACCACACAGCCCTGATGGTGGAGCCAGACCGCCCGCGTGGGGGAGGGTCTGCCAGCATCCTTACTCCTACCAGCATC
The DNA here is from genome assembly GCA_019455555.1 of Galemys pyrenaicus. Taxonomy (NCBI): domain Eukaryota; kingdom Metazoa; phylum Chordata; class Mammalia; order Eulipotyphla; family Talpidae; genus Galemys; species Galemys pyrenaicus. The sequence continues at coordinate 4,589,614 of JAGFMF010011603.1, forward strand.
CTCAAGCCCCAGAAAGTTGGCAGGGAGGGGCGGGAGGTGGGGTGCCAGGGGTGCTCAGAGCAGGGTATGGGGCCTCCTGGTCTCCATTAGTTCACGTGGGGCCTCAAGAGAAGGAGGGGCCAGCAGATCCAGGATGCCTCCCCCGCTACTCTACAGACAATTGATGGTTTCTTATCCTCGTTACCCTGAAATGCAGTTTTGTCCCCCCCCCTCCCCCGCACCATCACCCTCACCTTCCAACAAACACAGGCTCCCTACCTGGAAACCCCTCCCATAAAGAAATTCTGGAGTCACTACTTGGAAAGTGCCCTGGGCAGTGGAGAATCCCAAAAACGGATATGCCACCAACTTTCATGGTTGTGACTCCGGTAAGATAGTGAGCTAAAGGGGTAAGAGCTGCAAGCTGTGGCACGTGGTCAAAGGAGGTGGCTGCATTTCAACATTCCAGCCACTTCCTTTATCTGCAGGAGAACTTGACTCGATTCAGATCAGTCCTTCCCATCTCATGTTCCCAATCGAATCCCCCACCCTAACCTGCACCCCAGCCTGCCTGCACACACCTCTACCTGAATGCCCAATCTCATCCCTTTCTTCCTACAAGCTCAGTTGCGCCCCCTCCAAGAAGCAGCCCTGATTGCCCCTGCCAACCTCCCTTTTCTGGACACATGTGCACACTCTCCTCCTAAGCCCTGCCAGTCTCAGGTCACACCTTCTTTTGTAGCCCAAATCACATGCCACCTGCTTCCAGGTTGTTATGGGGAGTCTGCTGCCCCCGCCCCCCTCCGCTAAACGGTGTGCTTTTGTGTCTTTGCCCCAGTGCTCTCCCAAACCTAGCAGAAAGGAAGGCTCAGTGAAACTGACTCGTTGAACTGAGCTGAACCAGGCTTGGGGAGAGCAGGTGTGGGGACTGTGGGGACCATGGGGACCGTGAGGACCGTGAGGCCGTGGGGACCAAGCCCCTCACCTCTACTCCTGTTCTTAGCGCCTGAAATTCCTCCATTAAAGCAGCATCGCTATCCCCTGTAAACACCCACATTAAGCCATTATTCATCATTATGGCTCGAGTAGGAGTTAGTCCCTCAGATCCTTTCTTGCTGAAAGCAGGATCTGATGGAGGGAGGGAAGGAGAGATGGATTGATCTGGGGATGGCAGCCTGGCCCAGGACGGGGGAGGAGGAGTGTCTCAGACTCTGGGAAAGGTTTTGGGGGGGAGGGGGAATGTGGAGACCCCAGAGGCAAGCTTAGGGGGCTCGTGACCCTGCCCTGTGTCACACAGGCTCCCTCCCAGCAAGGCCCTCTGGGACTCGGGCACAGCCCTGGAAGGGGAGGGCAAGAGTATGGGCCCGGCTCCTGTGTGAGAGGATCCAGGCTGGTGCTACCTGAAGAGCCCTCGGAGAAGGGGCCGGCCTGCTCCGGGATGGGGGAGTTCCAGGGGCTGAGGTGGGCGGGGAGACTGGGGGTGGAGGGAGGACAGGGAACATTTCATCAGTTCCTTGAGCGGGAGTGGGGTGGAGAACCACTGGAAAGGAAATGGGAGCAGCCCCGCGAGGGTGGGAGAGGCAGGGTGTGCCATGGGCGCTGAAAGGAAGGATCCAAGGCAGGGGGCCTGGGGGACTGTGGTGGCTGCTAGACGCTGAGGCCAAGAAAACGGGGAGGGCGCACAGGGTCGCTGCTTCGTTGGTCAGTCCATCCCATCGGGCCCAGGGCAGGCACACAATAGGTGTCTGATCAGAAAGGGAAGGAAGGAAGGGCCAGCAACCTGCCCTGCCCCCGCTCGGAGCCTCCTCTGACATTCGTCCGCTTGTTTCTCTTGCAGGCTCTCGAGTCCTCCGAGGATCTGCCCGCCCCAGGCAGCACCCCCAGCGCAGGGACCATGGTGCACACCCCACCCCGGAGCTACGGAGGCGCTGCCTGCTGACCCTGCCCAGGCGCCGCGAGGGGGGCGCGGGCGGGGACCCCGGGGGCCGTCCATGCCCCGGGTGCGGCCGCGCCCCCTCCCCCTCCAGCCGGGCGCCCCCGCGGCTGGGCGGCGTTCAGGGCCGCGGGCCTGTCCGGGTGCCCCGTCGGGGGCGGCGCCCCGGCGGCCGCGCTGAGGCCACCATGTGACGGGGCGCCCCGCCGTCGTGCCACGGAGCGGCGAAGCCCTGGTGCCTCCGGTCCATGCTCCTGGGCCCCGGCCCCGCGCAGGCCAAGCATGAGGCCGAGGCCGGATGGTCGGGGGCTCCGCGCTGGGGCCGCGCTGTCGCCCGCGGTGCTGCTGCTGCTGCTGCTGCCCCCGCCGCCGCTGCTGCTGGGGCGCCTGTGGGCGGCGGGCACGCCCACCCCGCCGGGGCCCGGGGCTCGGCAGGACGGCGCGCTGGGCCCCGGGCGCGTGAAGCGCGGCTGGGTGTGGAACCAGTTCTTCGTGGTGGAGGAGTACACAGGCACCGAGCCCCTGTACGTGGGCAAGGTAAAGTGAGACCCCGCACGGCTCCACAGCACCCCGGAGACACCCACTGTGGGTGCTAGGGACCCCAGTTCCCTGTCCCCTCCCCAATCCTACCCGTGGTGCTTTGTCCCAACTGTCACACTGGGCGGGGAGGGGGTGGGGGCAGATATCAGGTCATGCACTCCACTCCCCTACCCCACAGTCCCCTCTCTAGTCCCCCTGGCTTCTGAATCTTTGTGGTCCAGAAGGTAAACCTGGTCTATTTTGTAGGGAGTTGCATCCCGAATATAGAAACAAGTTTGCAAAACTAATGGTGTCATGCACATCTTCTGCTTAAATTTTTTTCAGAACTTCCCAGGCATGTGGGATCCATGCCATTACCTACAAAGATCTGCCACTCTTCCAGCCTCACCTCCTGCCTGTTCTGAGCTTCCTCCAATTCCCACCTCCCCACCCCCATCAGCTGCTGCCACTGCTGCTTTGTTCCCTTTCCCTGAACTGCTCCTTCCTGCTCCTCTTACTTTATACTCATACTCAGCTCTCAGCTCAAATGCCACCTCCTCAGAGAAGCCATCCCTGACCACAGTGGGCCAGACAGCATCCTTCTGTGTGTGCCCATCCTCCTCTTTTATGTGCCATCCGAGAGGTCCCTGAATCTTTCCTTCATAACACTTAATTATGCATGTGTTTGTTTGATTATGCAATTAATGTATGTCTTTCCTATTAGACAGTGTTTGTTTTGTTCACCATTAAATCCCCGGTGTCTAGCATAGATACTGCTCACAGAAACTGCTCATTAAGTGAAAGAGTGAATGAATGCTACTTTCTGTATCTCTCTGTGTAAATGCTGGTTAGTCTGGTGAAGATCTTTGCCTGCAGATTTTGAGGAGCTACGAGAGACTTTTATTCATCCATTCAGTCCCTGAGCTCCTGGGGTCCAGGTGAGATGCTCCAAGCTCTGCTCTTCAGGAGCTGTGCAGAGTGGCAGATACCCCCGTGCATAGAAGGTCAGCCCCTGGCACCGAGTAGGCATCCAGTTGAGGGTATTTGTTGACTGGTTTTGGGGTAGAAGGAGTCCCCTGGTTTCAGGGGAGAAAACACCTGAGTTGGATTTTGATGTATGAATAGGAATTCATCAGGCTGATGGGAAAGAGAGCATAGCTTAAGCAAAAAATTTCAGAGGCCTGAAAGAGCCTGGCTTATTCAGAGGAGAGCTAGCAGTTAAGGTACTGGGTGCTTGTTGGCCATGAAAAGCAGAGTGGTACCACGGACAGTTCTCTGGCTTCTGCTGAAGCCAATCAGCTTTGCCGGAGGTTTTGGTTAGCAGAGATGGATGAGCCCAAGCCTGAGTGTTTATGTGAGTCTGAGCAAGCTGCTTGGTTCAGAGCTCAGAGATCAGGACCCTTGACAAGGAAGCGAGGAAAGTCTTAATGTAATCTTTGGGTTTGCCTTGCAAGAACCCAGAATTTCTCTGCTCCACACACAGTAGTCCCTGGCCCTTGGCTCTTTTCCCCTCCATGTGGCTGAAGTTGATTCTCATGACTGAACAAAGCAAACATTGAACAGAGCTCAGAGAGGTTCATGTCCTTGCTCAAGGCAGCCCAGCCAATTGGTGGCAGAGTCTAGGACTCTCAACTCCCAGTCAGACCAGTGAGGAAGTGGGAGTGGTAGAGTGGGGTGAGAGAGGGGGACGGTGGACTGCACTGGATAGAAAGTAGCGAGTGGTGAAGTAGCTGAGGATGCAGGCTTTGGAGCCAGGCACATCAGAGTTCTCAGCCTGGTTCCCCCAACCCATTAACCATTACTACCTTAAACAAGTTCGCTTCTCCAGCCTCAGTTTCCTCATCTGGGTCAGTGGGGCTAAACCAGCCTACTCTCTAAGGTAGGTGAAAGGATTAAAGAAAACTGAGTATATCAAGTATTTATCCCATACCTTGTTGTTTCTTTACTGTTGTTTTTTTAAAATTCCCATATGAAGCACTTAACTTTAAACTTCCAGGTAGAACTTACAAGGTTCTGTGATGGCAAAGTCATAGAATAGGCAAGTGGCTAAGTCAGCATTTGAACCTCTCTGTATTGGAGGACAGTGTTACCTGATTCTCCAAATACCTTCCAGACTCTTGGGCCTGGGAGGAGGACTCTGGTCCAGAAAAACCGTGGAGGCTGGGAAGGGCTCTGCCGCATCTCCCAGGCATCAGCTGCTCTGGACTCAGGCTGCTGGCCCTGTTGTCTGCCCAGCAGCCTACGCTCTGAGCTAGGCTCCCCAGCCACCCACATCTCACAGAGGTGAGCAAAACCAGCTGTGACTCACCACTTATATCTGCGTCCACCTAGGCATTATTATCTTGACCACATGAGCCAACCCACCTCTCTCTCCCTGAGCCACAGTCTGGCAGTGGTAGAAGGGCCCTAGTAAGTCTCTTTGTTATAAGATGGGGAAACTGAGGCCAGAGGCATAGAACTTCATGCCAACACCACATAGTAACCCAGCGGCAGAACCAACCTGAGAGACTAGGCCTCCTGACGCTGGCTCCTGACCTAGTGCAATTGAAGTGTCCTGTGTCCAGTGTCGACTCGAGCCAAACGCTGTGCCCCTGGGGGAGGGGTCACCCTCACTGCTGTCAGGACCGTGCTCTCTTCCCCCCCCCCCCCCCACAACAGCNTCTCTTCCCCCCCCCCCCCCATCATCTGCACCCAGTGCCCCTGCTCTCTCACTCAAGGTAACTAACTTCCAGAAAATGCCACATGGGGAGGAGAGGGAAGTTTCCATCTCTTTGTAAACATTTGCCCAAAGTACACTGTCTCATGAAAGAAAGTCACTGCAGTGTGTGGCTCAGGCGAGCAACCGGAGCCAGACCTCAGGGCTCAGATCCCAGCTTTGCTGCTTATTATTTCTGTGACCTTGGCTATCCTATTTCACCACTCTGCACCCCAGTTTGCTTATCTACTGAGTAGGGCTGGACTAAAACCTCCTTAAAGTGTTGTGGGGAAGGGTCGACCAGCTAGCATATGTCAAGCTGGACTCCTGCTTGGCTCGTGACATGCTGGTTTTTATTATTCTGGGTCTTTGCCGACAGAACCACCGTGTTGGGTACACCATCTTCACAGATGCTATGAGCATGTACCCCAAATCCCAGAAGCCTTCTTGGCAAACTGACATTCCAGCTTCTTGCCATAAAGTCAGGGCAGGTGGTCACTAGCACACCCCTTACTCTGGGAGTATGCACTTGGGCTCTCCAGCAAGTCCCACGCATGTACAAGTGGTGGTGTGTACACACAGACGCAGCACACACTAGTACCACGCTCTCTGGTTCTTCAGGGAGAAAGGACTTCTCTATGGTTTCAGCTAATTCATTGCTTCCCAGTCCCCCGCCCCAGGGAACCGCTCAGAGCATCCGTCCTTGTCGAATTCCAAAGGTAGCTTAGCAACAGCACCATCCGCAAAGCGAACCGGCCCAACGGTAACCTATTTTACAACCGCCTCCTCCATCACTCGCCACCAGGTTCTTGTCGGCACCCGCAGGAACCACTGGGCCCCAGGTTGTGGCTTTACACCCACATCTCCCTGGGCTGCGCTGCCCCCCTGAGCAGCCTGGCCCCCCACCTTCTCACAAGGAGGCCCTCCCAGCGCCGCCCAGCATTTCCATACAATCTGGGTACTTTGACTAATCCCTTTTCCTAACCATAATTTCCCCAGAGGCTTCTGTCAGCTGGATGTGGATTTGGTAGGATTTTTAATTTTTTTTAAAAGGTAGAATTATGGGGTCAGCACTTATGACCAGCTCCTGTGGGTGGTGAGATCTATTTTAGATATACTGCAGGATTAAAGTTGGGAGGAGAGCAGATTTAATTAAGTTGCTAATATTTAAAGAAAATTGATGAACTCCTGGTTTACGAGTAGCACGGGCGTGAACAGACCCCTCATTCCAGGGGAGGCTTTTTATTTGATTTGCTTTCTGTTTAAATCCTGGACTCGTTTTATTTGCGTAGCCGCACTGTCCGTTTAATTGTCTTTAATAAGGAAAACGTACCTCTGCTCGCATTTAATTTTGATTTAATTAGGAGGAAGTAATTAATGGCCTCGTAAATCCCATTTTTCAGCCCCCCTGGGATGCGGGACCATCACTCTTGTGTTTTCGTGTTGTTTGTGATCGAGGCCTGGGGCCTGAGGAGGGCGTCTCCTCCAGGGCTGTGCACACTTGATGCTGTGAAATCAGACTGACCTCGGGCCTGCCTCTTGTCTACTGTGTGACTTTAGGTAGGACATAGGCCCTCTCCCAGCCTCAGTTTGCCAGTCTGTACAATGGGGGAGAGCATGATTGCTAATTCACAAGACCACTCAGGGATATCAGTGAGCTGTAATGGCAAAGGGTCTAGCTGGAGCTTGACAGGGAGGTTCTCAGCGTGTCTCCTCCTAGTCTAGCTCATGTGCACCTGGGATTTCACAGAGTGACTGGATCTTCCGGAAGTTCCTGAAGACAGCTGGGGAATTCTAATGACAGTTGTATCTTTTTATTATTCATGTATTCAATATGTTTGATGCTGTGCCCTGTGCTGAGTGCTGGGGAGATGAAAATGAACAGCCAGATGCTTGTTCCTCAAGGAGCTCCTAATCTCACTCTCATGTGCATACACACACACACACACACACACTCACTCACTCACTCACTCAACTCTCCCAGTGCTCCTGCATTTTCTCTGCACCACCGTGAGGAGCAAGCATCAGATTGTTCATTTCCATCTACCCATGTGCCAGGCATGGGGGTTTCAGACAGAGACCTGCCCCTGAGGCCCATGAGAGCCAGGGTACAGAGATGCAACACTGAGGAGTGACAGGGGAGCATGTCACAGAACAGAGTGTGCATGGGATAAGGTTATAGAGCAGGGTGAGGGCTCTTCATTCAAATGGAAAGGCATCTGAGAAGACTGCCTGGAGGAGGAAACAAGCTGAGCTAAAAGACAAAAAGGTGTTGGGGGATGCCTCTGTATCTCCAGTGGGTCAGGATTTGGCCTATGGTTCTTGTGGCAAGAGATGAAGGATGGGGAAAGGAGAGGGAAGTTCTGTGTGGAGCATCTGCTAGGTGCCAGGAACTTCCACGTGTTATCGTATGAATCTTGGACACTTGTCCTATTTTCGGATGGAACACCAGTCCCATTTTCACATGAGAAGACTGAGGGCCAGGGCTTTGCAGCAGGTCAGTGACTCAACAGAAGCTGGCTCGGATAGAAGAGGCCACCAATGACTGTGGCCTCCCACATTTGGGACAAAAGACAGTGTCCAGGCCTCTCCCAGCCATGCAGCCCAGTGGCTGCCCCACCACCTGCTCCCTCTTCTTTTTCCCCTCTTCTTAGGCAGAAACACTGCAAGTGGACTAACCAGATTCTCAGAGGCTATGCTCAGAGGGACCTCCAATGCCCTGGAGTCAAACAGTCCTGGACCCATCTCAGTTCCTCTGCCTAGAAAAGGGGAGGCATGCACGTATGCCCCAGAGCTAAGATTTCTGCAGAGACCAGCCCGCATGTCAGACATCTAGTAGTATAGTAGGTGCCAAATAAATGAGAGCATCATCCTCCAGGCTCCAGTCTCTCATAGTTAAGAGTCTTGAGAAGTATCTGTGGGATAAAGCCCCAGGCACGTCCTCTTCACTGCCCAGTCAGGCCCGGGCAGGTAACCCTAGCCTCGCCACATGCACAGATCCCACCTGGGGATCAGCCCCACCCACCCCTGCTGTCCCCAGAGAGTTGCCCCAAGTGAGCCCCATGTCACTCTTCACAGACAAACGTGGGTGAGGAACCCTCCTGGACCCACTCCTTCGTCCCCACTTCTCAGTCATCAGTGACCCCTGTCCAGGGTCTGAGTTAAAACAGCCGGAGCTGCAGGGACATGAGGGGAAGCTGGGAGGTGAAAGGGAAAGAAGCAACTCTTTGCAAAGCGCTTAGGTCATGGCAAACATGCTCTCGTTTAATGCCGACCACACCTGTGCCAGGTAGGAAACATGGACTCAGGAGGTAAAATTAACAATCTTACGGTCATAACATGAACGAGTGAGGGGATCAGGAGTTTGGCTTCCCCCGTGTGACAAAGCTGTATGACAAAGCAGATGAATTCCCTTTTCTGTGCCTCAGTTTTCTCATCTGAGAAATGGGAATGATAATAATGTTTCAAATGGCGTGATGACGACTTCCAAGGTTATAGCATCCTCCCAGGTGGCAACTATCTGCTCTGCCACAGTGCTCAGAAATGTTTGCTGAGTGGACACCTGGTCAGGTTGGGAAGTGGGTGGAGGCACCCCAAGAGGGAACAGATCTACTCTCACCTATCCCCAACTCCCCTTTCCCCCAAAGGTGGAGGCAAAGCATAAACAGCAAACAGGAAAGACAGGTCTTATCCCTGCACTGCCAATGATTCAGGGCCCACGTCCTGAGATAATTTTATTGGGGGCATTAAACTGAGTTATGAGGTTTTTACAATCCAGCCACTTATGAGAAATCTATTAACAGTAACTGGACAGGAAGAAGGCTTCTCGGTGGAGCCCAGGACGGGCATTAATTGGGGCAATCTATAACAGGACGGGGACCCGGAAAGGTTCCACCAGACGCTTCCATTTACTCCCTGCAATTTCTGCTGAGAATCAGCAGACTCGCCAAAAAGAGAGAGATGCCCATTAATCGGCTAATGAAATATGAAAATGTTTATGGGCCATTCAATCTTCCGAATGGCACTTCTATAATCCACCTTTCAGACACAAAGTTCCACCAGCAGAATTTATACCCGGGCTCCTCCTGCATGGCAGGGGCAGGCTCCCGGCCCCCACCCCACCCGACAACTTCACTGGCACCTGTTAACCTGCTGCCCAGGCTGGGGTACGCGCATCCTGCCCAAAAGGGCCCTGGGGACTCTGTCATTCACACCCATCTCTGTGGAAGCTTCGAGAGGAGCAGAGACCTGCCCAAGGTCACTGGCTTCCTCCCAGGTGGTTTCCTCTGCCTCTCGGGCATTGGAGGAAAAGGACCTACGTGTTTCTGTTTGGGAGAACAAGGAAACGTCCTGCTGGTTCCTTGCCCAAGAGATCTAGGTGCAGAAAAAGCAGCCAGGGATCTGGAGTCTAACAGTGCCTGGATTAAATCCCAGTTATATATAGCCAACATTTAGTAATAATATAATAATAACGATAGCTACCATTTATTGGACACTTATTATGTCTCAGGCAGGGCTGATTTTCAGCTAGTACATGCCGGTATGGTTGTACTGGTGTTAAAACAGTGAAAAGCTCCAAACCTCTAGTAAATAGTCCCTCTCCTTGCCACCCCCAGCTCCCTCAGCCCTGCCACTTCCCAGTGCTCCAGCAGACAGTGCTTCCGGCTGACCCAGCAGGGCCCTGCTGAGGTTCTACCCCAGGGCAGTGCCCCGCCATGCTGGCCGTTAAATATTGTAAGCACCACGTGGTGCCAGGCTGGACTTGCAGCCCAGGTAGCCCCCGCTAGCACCTGTAGTAGGGAGGTGCTGTTATGATCTCATGCTACAGAGGAGGTGACCGAAGCCCAGAGAGGTACAGTGACTAGAGCAGGACACACAGGGAGATGATGCTGGGGCTCAGGCCAGGCTGTACTGCCTCTCCCTCCTCTGGACTCCTCCCAGGAGGCTTGAGGATGGAGTGAAGTAAGTCCGGGCTATGGATCAGGCCAGTTCCTCCAGCAGTCTGACCTTGAGCTAATCATCCCACTTAATCCTCACTAAGAAAATGGGAGAGAAAAAAAGGAGGATAACAAGACCTACTCTAGCATTTTTTTTTTAAGAACCCTGAACTAAATATGCCTATAAACCACTGAGCACAGTGTCTGGCACATAGTAGGTACCCCTTCCATCTGCATTTCTTTCTCCCTCTCTTCCTTCCCTGAGTCCATATGCCAAAGGCTGAGGCTCAAAGCCTAGGAGGGTATGGACCTATAACCCAGAACAAGGCCATGGGCAACAGCTTGGAAGCTTGTAAGAATAGCAACCCCCAGAACCACTGTATCAGAATCTGCACTGTAGCGGGAGCCTTGGGTGAGCTGCACGCACATTAGGGTTCGAGAAACACTGGCTCCAGTGATGCCGCGTGCTAGACTTGTAAGGATGGCTTGCTGTACTGCACAGATCTTAGGGGGCTGGGGGCCTAGAAGAGCTTTCAGGGAGAGGTGGCATTTGAGCTGAGCTTTCCAGGATGAGTAGACTTTTAATAGGCAGAGAAATAAGGACAGGGAACCCCAAGTAGGAGCCGAGTTAGTGGAGGTGGCCGTGGTCTACTCCATAAAGGCAATGGGGGGACATGAAAGAGTGGCAAGTGGCAGGGGCGGATGGCATGGAGCCCGCACAGATCTGTCTCTGAGGTGGACAGCTCTGGCTGCAGGAGTGAGGGGGCCAGATTACAGAGGCAAGGCTGGAGCAGGGAGAGGCTCGGCAGCCTGTTTGAAACACTGCAGACAGTGTGGTGGGGCCAAGGCACGGCTCTCCAGAGTTGTGACTGAAGAATGGGCTTGTTGAGGAAGAGGTGGGCTTAGAAACAACCCCCGAGTGGGACTCGAGGTGTGGAGACAGGGGCCTAGGTGCTCCCCACCAACCTGCACCCTGCCTTCCTCCTGCCTCCCCAGATCCACTCGGACTCAGACGAGGGTGACGGAGCCATCAAATACACCATCTCAGGCGAGGGCGCTGGGACCATCTTCCTGATTGATGAGCTGACGGGTGACATCCACGCCATGGAGCGCCTGGACCGAGAGCAGAAGACCTTCTACACGCTGCGGGCACAGGCTCGGGACCGCGCCACCAACCGCCTGCTGGAGCCCGAGTCCGAGTTCATCATCAAGGTGCAGGACATCAACGACAGCGAGCCCCGCTTCCTGCACGGCCCTTACATCGGCAGCGTGGCCGAGCTCTCACCCACAGGTGGGCGGCGGGCCCAGCGGGTGGGGTTGAGCCTGGACCAGGAGGAAGAGCATTCCAGGCAGAGGGAATAGTAGGTGCAAAGGCCCCGAGGTACCAGAGAGGTACCAGATCATGCAACCAGGTAGATCAGTCAGGGCTTTGCCTTCCACGCTGAGCAAGCTGGGAAGTCAGTGGAAGAGCTTGTTCAGAAGAGTGCCATGACCTGACCCCATCTTAACAAGATGCTGCTGTTCCATGAAGATTAGATGGGGAGGGAGGAGGCAAGGACAGAAGCAGATTGCCTATTAAGGCTACTGCAATGACTTAGGCAGGTAATGATAATGACATAGGACAAGATGGTACCAGCAAGGGTGCTGAAAAGAGGTCGACTTTTGGATATATTTTGAAAGTAGAGCTGAAAGCATTTGCTAATGGATTGGATGTGGGGTGTAAGAGAGAAAATTCAAGGATGACTATAGAGATTTTTGACCTGTGCAATTAAATAGATGGAATTTCCATTTACTGAGATGGGAGAAGCAGGAGGAGGAACAGATTTGGGGCATGAAGGGAAATCAGGAGTTTGGTATCAGACACGCTAAGTTGGAGGTATTTATTAGACAGCCGAGTGGGGATTTGACAGAGGCAGTTTGATGTAAAGTTTCAGTGGAGATGTCTGGGTTGGAGAGATAAATGTAGCTAAGTTGTCATTGGCAAAAGATCCATAAAATCTCAAAGCTTAGCAAGGCCAATGGGTCAGAAGAGGTACTGAAAGCTGGATCATAGAGGACTTGGAAATCAAACTTGCAAGTGGGGAAACTGAGGCTCAGCGGAGCAGTGATATATCCAAGGTCACAAAGCAAGTTAGAAGTAGCTCCAACCCTTGACTTCTAGGTCTAGAAGGCTCCACTCCCTAGCTCAAGCTCTGATCTGAGAAGACACGGCCCTGTCCCCCAAAACTGACCTGCACATTTCCACATGCAAAAGAGCCAGGAAGGTGGCCAAAGAAGCAGGAGTTATATATGAAGGGCTTGAGGGAAGCCCGTAGCGTGGGTAGGGCATAAGCAGGGAAGTGGACAAGGCAGACCCATTCTAGAAATGAGAATGAATGTGCCTGGGGGCTCCCCCGAGAAGCGCCGCCCCACATCCATCATGGCGGCTCATCTCACCGTCTCACTCTCACTTCAACTCTGAGATGGCTGGACTGATCGTTGCATCCCTACTGAACAGGTGGGGCCCTCAAGGCTTAAGGAGCGGAGATGCACCCACAGTCCCATAGCAAACAGTGACCAAGCCGTCCCTAAGCCTGTGTGTGTGCCAGACTCTGCAGCAGCAAGGGCCTGCGTGCCACAGGTGGGGAAACTGGGGCTAGAGGAGCTCAGGGGCTCCTTTAAGGTCGCTCAGAGAAAGTCAGTGGCAAAGGCAGGCCCCGGCATCATGAGCACTAGCCCCAGGAGCCTCCGTCTGCCTCGCTTTCCCCTCCAGCACCTCTACTCGTTCCATTTGGGAATAAATCAGACAGGAGGACTCAACTTGGACGAACTGTACAACTCAGGAGGGGGAGGGAGGAAGCAGAAATTAAATTAGTTTATTTCATTTGAGCAGCTTTTTGAAGGGGAAGCAAATTTGACACCTAGGTGCTTGCGGAGACTCCAGGAAGCTTTGAAAATCAGTCACAATTACTGAGCTTCCTGATCTGGACTGGAGGGGGCGGGGCCAACAAGCTGCGCCGGGATGTGGGAAGCTTGGGAGATCAGAGGGAGCAGGGACGCAGCTTGGGACATGAAAGGCGGCAGCACTCGCAAATTAAACCACTCATAGCTTAAAAGAGAAGAACGCATGCCCGAGGGCCTCCGATGAGCCACGCTGCTAAGAAGGGGCACGCCAGCCAAGTGAGCGGGAGGCAGCGAAGCGGGTTCTGGAACTGTCAGTCGGGAGACCTGACTCCCTGCCTGACCTTGGGCAAGTCCCTGCCCTCTCTGGACCCCAAGATCCCTTCAAGGCATTGAAGGGAATCACTCATGCAACACACACTTATTGAGTGTCTACTAGTGCCAGGCACTGTTCCAGGCACTGGGGAGTCTTGGGACACCCACAGCATAGAGCAGGGAGAGAAAGGAAAGAAATAAACAAATGAATAGATAATATGCCCTGTGGAGAAAGTGCCGTGAAGAATTAGGGAACTGGAGTTATGCTGGGGGAATGCTATTTTAAATAGAGAGGTCAGGGAAGGCCTTCCTGTTTATGAGAGGACATTTGATCAAAGATCTGAATGAATCAAGGGAATGCTCAAAGGAGCTGTGTGACACAGTGGTTTTCAGACTTAATTGTGCATCCAAATTACCTGGAGGGCTTGTTAAAACACAGATGGTTACCCTCCCTCTAGGGTTTCTGATTCAGCAGGTCTGGGCTGTTAGAAATGTTTGCATTTCTAAGAAATTCCTTCTAACCAAGCTGATACTGCCAGCACAGGGACCAACCACATTGGAGAACCACTATGTTAGAGAAAGAATGTTCCAGACAGAGGGAACAGCAAGTGCAAAGGTCCTGGGGTGTGGCGTGTCTGTCATGTATGAAGAATAGCAAGGAGGTCAGTGTGGATGAAGAGAGGAGTAAATGAGGTGGGGAAGTCAGGTCATATAGGACTTTGTAGTTTCAGGCTGTACTCTGAATAAGATAGAGAGCCAAAGAGTGACATGACCCAATGCCCATTTTAAAAAGATGACTTGTTGGCCACCATGTTGACTGTAGGGGGTAAGGTTGGAAGTAGGGAGATCAACAAGGAGGCAGTTGCAGTAGGTGACAGGCAGGAGGTGATAGGGGACTCGGGGTTGGTGAAGGTGTTGAGATCTGGGATTCTGGGTGTATGGTGAAGGCAAAGCTGAGGGAGTTTGTGAGGGACTGGATGTGGGGAGGGAAAGAGAGGAGGCCAGGATGACCCTGCTCACATTCTTGGTCTAAGCAGCTGCAGAGATGGAGCTGCTACTGCTGACATGGAGAATGCTCCAGGAAGAGCCAGTTTGCATCAGAAAATTAAGAATGCATTATTGGACATGATAAGATTGAGATGTCTACTAGATATCCAAGTGGAGTTGTCCGGGGGACAGTTGAAGCCCTGAGTCTGAAGGTCAGGAGTAAAATTGGAACTAGAGACACAATTTGGAAGTCATCAACAGGGAGAGAGGAATGTAAAGTTTGAGGTCAAGTGGAGTTAACAGGGAGTGAGCTTTGATCGAGCAGAGTTGAATTAGACTCTTCCCCTAGGGTCTTATCAGTAGACAACAAGAAGATCTTGTGGGTCTCCCATGCCCAGTTCAACTCTACCTACTTGTAATGCCAACTATGTAGAAGGCAATATACTTGGCACTGTGGAAGATATAGAAATGAGAAGTTCAATCCAACACACATCTATTAGCCACTACTTTATTCTGGGCACTGCAGGGGATTTAAAGATAAGTAATTGAATTAAATCCACAAATGTTTATTAGCACCCATTATATACAAGGCCTCCAGTGTACTTGGCTCCATGGGGTTGCAAAGATGAGTCACCCAACTTAGCAAACATTTATTAGCACCTACTTTATATATAGCCCTAAGGGATTAAAAAAAAACAAGCAGTTGCTTTCAGTTCAAAACATGCATATTGGCGCCTACTATATACATGTCACTTTGCTAGGTATGTGGGGGTGCAAAGAAAGACAAGACACAGTCCCTGACCTCAAAGTGGTGGCAGATGAGTTTTATCTTTGGTGTCAACTGTGATCAGTTGGTAGCAACTGTAGAGCTGTGTTGAGGAGCCTGAGCTCTCATTCAGGCTCAGCAGAAAAGAATGCCACAATCAATTAGTGATGTCTGCCACGAGCAAAGGAAGGGGAAAGTGGCAACAATATGCCGTGGAGTTGGCCTTGCTGGACCACAGATTGTGGAATGGGGCCCTGCCACAGCCAATTTCCCATGCATTCCAATTCTTCTGTGAGCAGCATCTTTAATAGATGGAATAAGACTGATTTGTAGTGCAGTCTGCACTTCTTGGGACATTCACTAAATAATAGCTATCAGCCAACAATGCTTTCACAGAGCTATTTCCCTTTATTCTCACAATCTTGGGGAATAAGCAGGGCAGGTATTACTGTCCTCATTTTAGCAATGAGGAAATAAATACAGAAAGTCACTTGCCTGAGATTCTACAGTAAGAACTGGCGCCAAAAGCAGATCTAGCTCTGAAAATCAGAACCCACGCGACTTGCTGCAGCATGAGAAATGGTCACAACCAAGTCTTTAACTTGCACAAAGCTTTATAGTTTACAAAGCACCTTCACTTTCCTAATCTCATTTCATCCTCCCAGGAACTCTCTTGGGTTAAGTGCTGACACCCCCATCTTATAGCTAAGGAAACTGAAATTTAAGAGAGGAAGGGAAATAAAATTGAGAGCTCCCACTGGCTGATTCCCACATCAGTGCTGGAGGAGATGGGGAAGGGCAGAGAGGAAAGGAGGAGGGTAAGAGACGTTGTGTTCCCCAAGGGTCTCATTTGGGAAGGGCAGGCACAGGCTGGGAGTCTCCGGTTGTCCCATCTGCAGCCAGAGAGAGTGTGGCTCAGCAACCCGCAGGCCCAAGCCAGGAATCAATTGCTGGCCTCTGCAGAGACAACTTCTAAAGATGTTTTTAATTAAAGTCCAGGAAGATCTATATGTGCAATATCTCCTTGCCTAGCAACGGCACTGGCTCTCACCACCCAGGGTGGGGGACGGGACACCAAGATGTTTCTGGTGGGGAAAGGTGGTGGAGAGGAGCAGAGGCCCTGGCCCTCAAGAGATGGCCCAGGGGCCCAGGTGATCTGGATAGGGAAGTGTATATCCTCGTCCTTCCCATCTGCAAGTCATTCTACAAACAGCAACACCTTCCCAATGCCAGGCCCTGTGCCCATGTGGTGGTAGATGCAAAGGTAACAGCGCCACCATCCTGCCCTTGGGGGTGCACTCTAGGTGCTGGGTGACTGGACGGAGCTGAATTTAAGCAAGAAGAATTGGCTTTCTGCAGCTGGCAGAAGGGTGCAGCCACCTGGAATGCCGCTGTCCCAAACAAACCAGGTGACCTGACTACTGAGCAGAAGGCACTTTTTAAGTGTCGAGAGGACAGCAGGATGAGTGGGTCTCAATTTGGGATGGTAGGAGGGCCTTCCATTGGGAGGAAGGGGGCACATATTTGATGCATATGCACACTTAGGGTGCCTGTACATTCATGGCTGGGCCCCGTGAGCAGAGCAAGAGGAGAGTGTTCCGCTCGAGGAGAGGGTCCCCTAGAGACTCTAGACAAGCGTGTGTTTGTGATATAGGGGCACCCTCCCCTCATCAGGTCAAAATCACCTTCTCCTTGTGCCCCCTCCTGCTCTCTCCCACTCTCCTCAGGCTTCATCTGCATCTCTCTCTGTCTCTGCTTCTATGTAACTCTACTTTCCAACCTTGTCTACCTCTTGCTATCACATAGTCTCTGTCCCACTTTTTCTGTCTCGATGTGGCTCTTCCTATCTAATCCTCGTACCTCTCTCTGTCCTCATTTCTCCCAGTGCACCTGCACATTTTTCCCACTTTCTGTGTATCTGACTCTCCGTGCCTAGTCTCTGTGTCTCTGACCCACTTTTTGGCCCCATCTCTCTGCCACCGTCTCCGTCCCTTGCCTCTAGGCCTGCCTCCCCCACCTTGACGATGCGGCCTCCCCCGCCCAGGGAGCCGCTTCCCTGCCTCTCCCGAGTGCCATTTGTCTACATTAGACTGTCTTGGCTGGGCAGTGGGAAGCAGGGTCGAGGCCAGTCCACTGAGCAGGCATTATCAGTGATGGTCACAGAGGGAGCTGGGAGGGAGGCAGCAAAGGGTGAGTTTGAGAAGGGGCTTGTTTCCTGTGTAATCTGAGCATACACAGGGACTCGACAAGTGGTTTTTAATTTTTAATAGAAAGCATTCTGTGCGGTTCTGGCAGCAGCAGGGGGTGGGACTCATTTTTTATAAATGTTTGAGAAGCTGAATGTGAGCTGAGGGTTTCCCCAGGCCTAGCAGGGCAGCAAAGGGAGGTAGTGATGAGGCAGGATGATAATAATTACAAACATCTTCATAATAATGACACTTGGTCACCTCGGTTAAGGGCTCTGTTCTTTTCCAAATGGCTTCATCTCTTTTGCCTCATAAAGGGGTCTCCCTCACCCTGGGAGGCAGGGAGGATAAAGTGTTATCTCCATTTTACAGAAGGAGAACTGAGGCCCAGGCAGTTCAGGGAGTTTTCCCACAGCCACGTGGGAAGTCCAAGACAGAGCTGGACTGAGAATTTATATCTCTAATCTCTGAACTCCATTCTACCTCCTCCCTAGGCCAGCTGGGGACCCCTCCTGGGTATTCTGGGGTCCAAGTTTGGGCTTCAGTTGGACTCACAGATAATAGGGTTAGTGAAAAGAAATGAAAATTTCTGGCCTGGGAGACAGAACATAGGTTCTAGTTTTGGGTCCATGGTAAATGAGGGCAGAACCGCTGAGATAACCAGACATGATGAGTGCGCAAGCCCCCTCTCTCCTGATGCTGGTGCCCAAGGGTCTCCTGCTCAGGGCAAGGGTTTCCTTCCAGAGATCTTCTGACCATAGAGAAAAGAGAATAGAATAGAAATGAACTCTTGAGTAACCACTACATGTCTGGCTTCACCAGCCACTTAGATCAAACATCTCTAATCCTGCTAGCATCTCTGAGAGCCAGAGTAGACCCCTGTAAATTACAGATGAGGAAACAGGGAAAACACTTTGACTGAGGGCACAGGGTGAGGAAGTGGTAGGTTCTGGATCTAGGACGCTGATACCAAAGCCCATCCACTCTCCATGGAGGTGTGAGCACCATCTCCTCTGGAACCTCTGACTTCTCGTGCTGATTTTGCCTAGGAGGAGCACTGCCAGCTTGGTGGCATGTGTCATCCTTGCAGTGTCATCCTTTCTGAGTGTCAGTCTCAGTACAGCACAGTGTGCCCAGGAGGGCAACATGCTGGTTACACTGATCTGGGTTTGACTCTCCCTGCAATACTTAACGTGAAACCTTGGGAAAGTATTGGGCCACTCTATGACTCAGTTTCCCCATCAATCCAATCAAAGGTTGGGTCTAGAGGATCAATTGTTTGCCTGGGGTGCATTGTGGAACCACTCTGGGAGCTTTGAAAAATACCTTTGCCTGCACTGCACCCCAAGAGAATCCTACTGAATTGGTCTGGGATGGGGCTCAGCATCAGTTTTATTTTAAAGCTCCTAAGAGATTCTAATGTGCAGCCAGGTTGAGAACCACTGGTTTCTGTGCTCTCCAAGGACCAGTCTATTCATAGCTCAGATCCCACATGGAGCCCTGAACGCTGAGATCCTGCTTACCCAAGAATTATCTGGGTAACCCTCCCTGTTCCAGCCCAGATTTAAGACCCCAACCCCATGTAGAAGGATTGGCAGCACCTTGGACAGTGAATCCTTCATCCCAGCCAACCTCTGACCAACTGTTGGGGAGGGAAGATCTTGTTCTAACAACTTGGCATCCCCCTTCTCATCCCTCCCTCTCCTTTATCTCTCTCACCTTTTCAATCAGAGTGGAAGTAGACTTGCGTGTCTATTTCTACTCCTATTGACTCCCCTCCTACTACCTATTAGGCAAGATACCTGTGGATTTTCATATTTGTTAAACCTGGGTTTAATTCCTGCCTCTACTCTAACCAGGTGAATTTAACCAGGCACTGTCCTCGGTGCTGAATTTGGAACTCGTGGAATTCTCACAGTGATCCTGAGAGCTTGTTAGTACTATTACCCCCATATCACAAAGAAATTGAAACACAAGGAGTTCATTACTTAACTTCACCTCCATTTCCTTATCTGTAAAGTAGAAATCTTAATAGAGCTTATACCTCAAGGCTTTATTGCATAAAGTCCCTGTTCTGTACAAAGGGCTTATCACATCTAAAAGTAGTTATTTAATAAATGGAATCTATCATTGTCATTGAATAATGATATAGAATAATGGGTTTCATTATTAATTCACATTTTCATGCTTCATTGTGCATAGCGGTTTCCTCATCTGTGAAATGGGAAAGATGCAGGAGGTGTGGAATCAGCTCATAACATTGTTCATGAGAGTCAAATACCAATTTTTAAGAGTTTCATGAGCCACTGATATCACATTGGTAACTTGAAATTGGCTATGGTGGGAGTATTTATACCATGGAAATCAGTAAACACTACAAAACAGGGCATTTCTCCCTGCACTTCCACCCCCTGGAGCTGACAGTTAAAGGCCCACCAGCACACCACTGCACCTATATCACAGAGCTGATTTGAGGACTGAAGAAGAGAACGGCACGGTAATGTGCTGTAAAGTGCAAATTGCTGGATGGGGTTGGGGGTGTGACCCCAAGATGGTCCCAGAGCAGCCAAAAGCCTGGCATCTTTTTTTCTGCCAATTCTGGGGAGCTACTGCCTTGTGAGGAAGGTGGGAGTCTGTAAGGCCTGGAGAGCCAGTGGTGAATCACTGACCCTTCACCATCCCCACGTGTCGGCATTAACTGTAATGGCTGCAATAAAGTATCTAGGATTGGGGAAATGATTCCATCATCCCCGAGGGAGTCCCTGGGATGCAGCCAGGGAGGGAGGGAGCTAGGAAAGGAGAGAGAGAGAGAGAGCGAGCTCAACCATGTCCCTGGGGAGTCACTTAGCCCAGCATGTACCTTGCCGAAGAGGTGGGGTAGGGGAACACGGAGAGGGGTGTGACAATGAGACCCTGTCTCCTGACAGTTACAACAGCCACTATTTATTGAGCACCCACCATGGGCCTAATGCATTATGTTTCTTCTCCCATTTCAGTATGTCTGTGAGGGAGGCATGATTGTGCTATTGTACCCTGGCATGCAGTGCCTCCCGAGACGTCAACAACCTGCCATTATTGAGTTCTTAGCATGGGCCAGGCGCTGCCCTTGGTGCTGAATGTGGAAATCCATTTGAATTCTCAAAATGATCCTAGATAGTCCTATCACCCTCATTCCTCACATTAGCAGACTGAGGCACAAAGGGATACTGAAATACCCAAGGTTGAACTGCTAATAAGTGGCAGAGTCATCAGAGATGGACCCAGTACACTGGACCGCCACCCCCACAGTCGGTGAACCTCTGCTGAGGCAGGAACCCAGAAGGGGTTTGGCATCAGTGACTTCTGAGTTCAACTCCCACCACCTCCTCACTTTCTGTCCTTGCTCAAGTCTTTACCCCTGCCTGACTTGTTTCTTCACCTAATTTAGAGAGGCCACTCTCAGAGAGATGCTATGAGGGTTAGACATGATGGGTTTAAGGAGCTGGTGAAGCCAGTCTAGGAGTTTATTCCTTTCTCCTCATTCTGTGTACAGGAAGCACCTGAGATCATGCCCTTGGCCCTGAGCAGGAGACCTCTGGGCAACAAGCATCAGGAGGGAGGGAGCTTACCCAAACCTCTTGCCCAGCGTCTCCTGGCAGCTGACATGGTTGACATGGAGGTGGAGCTGCCAAAGAGAGAAGCGCATTGCAGGGCCAGTTCAGGAGCTCAGGCTGGGAGGGGGGCATGAGGAGGGAAATGAGAAATGCAAAAGAGTGAAAAATAAATACATGTGTCTGTCTGGAATGATCAAGGGCCGCGGGCTGGAGGCAGGAGAGGCAGCAGTGGGCTGGGCTTAGCAGAATTGCTGCAGTAGCACTTCAGAGCCTCACTCATTAGCCAGCCAGTGAACTGGCCTCCCAGCAGGCCACTTTGACATCCCAGGGAGCCCAGCCTGGCCCCAGGAGGGGCCCACCCAGAACCCCAGCGAGGCACCCAGAAGAGGGCCTCTTTCTGATGTGAAGTCTGAGTCTCAGCCACCTTGGATTCTTTCCTGAGCTTCCCCAGACTCCTCCTTGGGAGGGTAAACCTCACCCCTTCCTTTCTGGAAAGGTTCACCTGGACCAGAGGGCCTTACTTTCTCCTCCAGTCAACCCTTCCCCCAACCCTAGCCTCACCCCTACCCTGTCCAGCTTCACGTCCCAAACCCTGCTTTGGTCAAATTGAACATGATGTCAAATTAGAGCCATCTCTGGGACAGGCCGGGAGAAGCTCCCGGTTTAATGAGGCAGCGTCGAAAATCAATAACTTAATTGCCACTGTTTGATGGACTTTTATCCAATTTATACTCTCCCCAGAAGCAAACGTGCAGTGCATGTGGAAAAGCGTGTATGTGTCTGGAGGCGGGGCTGTCTGGGCACCTGGGGGAGGGGCAAGGAGGGCAGCTGGGTGCAGGACAACTACCTCTGCCAGGGAAGCCGGGGGCTGCCATTCCCCTGCTGAGACTGAGACACACTGGCCGCTGAGTCTCCGGTGAACTTGGTTGCCCTAGGCTGTCCCCATCATCCTGCCATGGTGGAAGGGGGGTTGAAGAAAGGGGCAGTAGTAGGAGGGTCAGGAAGACATGGTTCCAGTCCTGGCTCTCAGTCAGTGATGGCCTTGACTGGTGAAGGCACTGCGCCCCGCCCATCCCCGCCACTGAGAGACTGCTCTGAGTCCCATCTGCCCCCGGAGTCTAAGAAGCAGCCCCTTGACCTCCCGAACAAGGACCAGGATTATCCCCCATTTTGCTGAAAAAGAAACAGGTCCAGAGAGGCCGCTCCCCTACGGAGGCCTATAGCTGGGGACCACCCAAGGGAAGTCTGAATCCAGTGCCAGGAGTCCCGGGCAGCGACTCTGGGGGGATGGGAGGAGCGCAGAGGCTCCCTGACCCTGTCCCGCCTGCTCTCCGGGTCCAGGCACATCCGTGATGCAGGTGATGGCCTCGGATGCGGACGACCCCACTTACGGCAGCAGCGCTCGACTGGTGTACAGCGTGCTGGACGGCGAGCACCACTTCACCGTGGACCCCAAGACAGGTGAGGGGCGTGGCCGGGATGGAGGGGTGGGGCCAGGGGCGGGGCGGGGCACAAGTGTGGTGGGGCCTGGGGAGTGACCTGCAGAAGGCGCTGAGGGGCGCCGCCAAAGAGCCTGGTCCCAGACCACACAACCTTCTGCTTCTGCCTTCTAAACAAACCGTGCTGGGGTAGCAGCAAGGATTCCGAAGCATCTTGCCAGCTCCAGGAAACCCCAGGGTTATGGAGAGAACGGGGCAGCCAGGCAGGAAGAGGGGAGGACTCAGAAAGAGAAAAGAATGGGGTGGGAAATGCCAGCAATACCAGGAGGAAAACAAGGCAGGACGCGGCCACTGTGGGTTCTCCCAAAAAACTTCGCGGGCTTGAACTAAGGGTTCCTCGTCCTTGGAGCTAAACTGAGACAGGCGTGTCCATAGCCCTTATGGGGTCGGTTATAAGTGTTTGCAGGTCGGCTGATGAGGGGCACCTTTGAGCAGTCGGGAAAGCTCAGTTCCAATGGCCCTTGTTAAAGATCTGCTGGAAAGAGGGGGACCATTAAAGAAGAATGACTCCTTCGTGCCTGCTCTTCCCCCACACCAGCAAGCAATGGCGCAGCCCCCCACCCACAGCCCCAGCTCATCCTCTCTGAACCTCCTTAAGCTTCTGAGTGGCTTTTCAGGAGTGGCAGGGCAGAGGAGACTGAGGCTCAGAGAGGTGAAGTGGCTCGCTGGAAATTGCACAGCCGGGAGTGACTGATTGCAAGAGGGGTGCTCTCACCCAGGGAGTGTCCCTCGGGTAAGGGACGTCAGGAGTGAAGGTGAGAGGTGAAATGCCAGACACAGACATTTATCCAACACCATGTGGGGTTGAATGTTTTCTGGGGGCAGGAGACAGGCATCCAGACCCACAATTGGGGTGCAAGGTTCTTGGAGGAGAAGCATCAGCTCTCCAAAGGAGCAAAAGGTGTTGGGCTGACCAAGATTCAGAGAAGGGCATTCCAGAGAGAGGGCATGGTGCCTGCAAAAACTGGGAGGGAGAGAATAGCCTGAGGCATGAGGGGAATTGTAAGCAACTCAGGATTGGGGGGAGCCAGTGTGCTGAGAGGTGACGCTGAGAGGCTGCATGACTGAGCCAAGTGTAAACCAGGATTTTATTCTAAGGTCAAGGTGGGGGTGGGGAGAGATGGATTTAGGTTAAGGTTTTCATTTGTGTGTTTGTTTTGTTTTTATTCAGGGAAGGGGTTGCGGGTGCTGATCTATGAACACAGTTATTGTATTCTCTTTCACAAAATAGCTTCATTATTTTTTCTCCTTGCAAAAGTAAAATATTTTAGAAAACCCTCAAACATTAAAGAAATAAGAAAGCAGGAGAGAAAGTGCTGGTCACTCCCATCCCCAGTAATTGCAACTCCAAAGGTAGCCTCTTGGTATATATATATATTCCATGAAATCTTGGACTCATTCACTTGAAAAATATTAAGTTTTTTTTAATAGACTATACATTATAAGGTTCAAAATTCAGAAAATCCAAATGGATGTTTAATGGAAATTCTTCACCCTGTCCAGTCCCCCAGCTATTCAGTCTGTGTCCCCAAGGCAACCAATGTAATTTTCTTGTGTGTCTTTGCCGAGCTATTCTATGTATGTACAAGAAAATAGGTACATGTATTTGTTTTATTTCTTTACACGAATGGCAGCTATAAACACACTGTACACACAGCTCGCCTTTTTCACTTAACAATACATCTTGTAAATTATTCCATATCAGTACATAAAGAGCTTCCTCCTTCTTTTATTTAACAGCTGTTAGGGATACACTAAAATTTGTCTCTCCAGTCCCCTATTGATGGACACTGATGCTGTTTCCAATCTTTGGTTACAACAAACAATGCTACAGTGAATAACCTCATACATATGTCATTTGTGCTTTTGTGGGTATAACTGCAGGATAATTTTCAAGAAGTGGAAAAGCTGGGTCAAAGAGCACGTGCATTTGGAGTCTGGATAGATAATGCCAAAATGCACGGTCCTGAGAGTCTCCTACTAGAGAGCTTTTCCCCTCCTCCTCACCAACGTTGTGGGCTCATTGATGACTTTTAAGCAGGGAAGTGACATGCTCAGGTTTTCATTTTAACAAGATCCCTTGGGCTACTGCTGTATAGCATGGCTCAGAGGCGGGAAGTGAATTCAGGGAGACTGGGGTGCCCAGCGGAGAGCCCTAAAGGACAAAGACCAAAGCCAGCACCCTATCTTGGCACCCTTCCAGACTCCTTAGCCTGCTTCATCCAATTAGCAGCCCCAGATGAAATAGGACTGGTCGTGAGATTTAGTTGAGATGCTGAAGAATGACAATGAAGGAGCACAGTGAGGCCTTGCAAAGGGCAAACCTTGGGGGCCTGGATGAATGTCCAGGACTAGATTGTGGCAGGTATCTGGGGGCTCCTAGACTGGGGCCCTGAGCTGAGAAGGGGACACCACCTATAGAAACAGGGGGACGGTGAATTAAGAAACTATCTAGGAGCAAGGGAATGAAATATGTCCTGGGGCCTGATGCAGAGCTAAATAATTCCATCTTAGTGCTACTGGATTTAAGATGAGAGAAGAGGAGAAACACCTAGAACACCTAGCAGGCCATGTGCAATATGGGCCTGGGGCTCTGAGGCTGGTTAAGGATCTTTAAGCTTTGGTTTCCGTGGGTACACGAGAGGAATAATAACACCTGCCTCACGTGCTGGTTGTGAGGGTTCAGAGCTCACTCACTCATTCAGCAGCTCTTCGCTGAGAGCCTACTACATGTCTGGCTCTCTTCTAGGTAGCAGTAGGCAAATCCAAGGCCCTACCCTCATGGAACTTTTATTCCAGGAATACAGAAGACATGCATATAAACATACAATGTAACGCCAAATGGCAGTGCGTGCTAGGAAGAAATATAGAGCAGGATAAGGAAGGAGATAGACTTAGATGAAGAAACCAGGACAGCACTCTCTGGGGAGGTGACCTTAGGCCCGAGTGAAGTGGGAGAACATGCAGGCCTAGGGAACAGTGAAGCCGGTACATAAATGAAAACCAAAGGGATGATGATGGTGCCTTCAAGGTCTTTTGAGTCTGTGGAGGTGGGGACCCTGAGAGTTGATCAGCTTTCAAGAAGAGAGGAAGAGACAGAACACAGAAATAAGGGACGGGCCAGCACTGAGTCTGGGAGGCGGCAGGGGTGCAAAGATAAAGGATCAGGCTGCAAAAGAGCATCCCTCGCCACAGAGAGGCGAGAGGAGGGTGGTAGGTGGGGGCTGTAGAGCCCAGCAGGGATGGTTCTCAATGACCCAGAAAGTGGGCACCAGCATAAGCAGGTGCAAACGAGGTCCTTGTTCTAGGATCCCCCAACATCCAAAGTCTGAAAGTATCTGGGATGATGTGTCCCAGGAAGGACCAGAACTCCCCCCCTGCCTCAGCCCCACTGCAGAGCCACCCTGGTGCCACCACCAGTCCCAGCTCCATTTCCCCAGCCAGGAATATTCCACTGATGTGGGGCTATATTTAGCAGCCGCTGCGAGGTACAGTCTGTTCTCGCTGTGAAGATAGCAGGGAGCAGAGCCGGAACGGGCCTGAGAGGAAGGTGTGAGGGAAGGGAGGAGGTGGGGCGCCATGAGGCCCAGTGCCAGAGGAGGAATTAACTTGTGTGTTTTAAAGGCCAGGCCTGCCAGCAAGCCCTCCCCCAGGGGCGACAGGGATGGCATTTTGGGCTAATGAGGCGTCACTCAGGCTCCAGGGCCCCTTTTGCAGCATTTGGAGGGGACAGCGGGGGTGGTGAGGACAACAGCTGGAACTGAAGAGGATGGGTGAAGACAAGGCTGCAGGGAGCAGCCAGGTTCTAATTACCAGCCCCCACCCACCAGGTCCGCAAAACAGAATGGCTCTCTGAGAGGGAGGTCTCAAGGTATCAGCTGATAATTCTCAACGGGGTCAGAGGTGTTCTCCTGGGAGGAGTGCAACTGACATTGGATGAGCATGTTCTAGATGCTAAGTGCCAGGGCCAAGATGGTGAATGAGGAACGAGGTCTGGCTTCTGCCCTCACGGGGCTTTTGTTCCAACAGAGATGCCAAAACCAGTCGGCGACCAACCCCCACACTGGAAGAGGCGATTCTGGCAGTCAGAATGTTGCTTGACCAGCTACTACACGCCAGACCCCAGAGTTAAGATGCTGAACGAGACGAGAGTCCCCGTGGAACTTATCTGTAGCGTCCCCAGCCAGGATGTGAGGAGGGGCATCAGTGAGGCATCTGCTGCCAGATGCTCCAGCAGCCCTACCAGTGGGCGTCCCCATTTTACAGACTGAGAAACTGAGGCTGAGACTCAAGAATTTGCCCAAGGCCAGGGAGCATATAAGTGGTGGAAAGAAGACTTGAGTGTGTCTCTTTCTCACTCCAAAGTCCCTCCCTTTTGCACGGCCCCTCGTACCTACCTCTGACCCCAGCACAGAGTAGGCCCCCAGCAAGGAGCTGACAAATGAGTGAGTGGATTTGCAGAGCCAGAGGTTTCAAGAACAACTTCATTGACTGATCTGTAGTTTCTACTGCAGACTCCCCCAGACTGCACCAGTCTCCGGGATGCTTCTCCCAGCATCGGGGGACACAGCGGGGCTGGGACAGAGTGGCAGAATGTACTGGCCACGCCTCCCACCCTGGCCTCTTCCTGAAGTGACTGCCACTCCTCCACCAGGAGGTGGGGTCTCCCCAGCTCTGAATCTCAAGGGCCTGGCCATGCACTGCGGCCAACAGCGTGTGACAGAGGCGAGCCCCAGCACAGGCCTGCAGGTCTCACTCCTCAGGAACAAGGTGCTGCGGCCTCCCGGTCGGGAAGCCAGCCTAGCCCACTGGAGACTGAGAGGCGCTCCGGTGGACCGCCAGGTTCAGCTGCCTGCTGTGTGCACGAGGCCCCATGGGTTTCCAGCCAGGGACCCTCCAGTTAAATGCAGTGGCCTGAGTGAGCCCAGCAAGGAAGGGGCCCGGGACATCATCTCCCTATCCACCGTCAACTGCTCTCTAACAGGCTGCCCCCCAAACACTGTGGCTAAAAACGGCTTATTCTTTGTCACAACTCTGTGGGTGGGTGGACTTTTCTTCTGTTGGGGTCACCTGCAGGACGGCAGTCGGGCTGGCAGTTTGCTGGGGCTGACTCAGCTGGGACAGCTGGTGTGGCCCAGCCTCTGCTGGGTAGCCTGTCAACCCAGGTCTCTAAACGACACCGCCGTGTCGGGGTTCAGGAAGACAGGTCCCAGGGCACGAGAGCTGGTCAAGTTTCTGCTTTTATCACACTTGCTGACCTTCCACTGGCCAAAGCAAGTCCACGCATATGACAGTAATGATAAGAACGAATAAGGCCAAGTCTGTGGAAAGGGGTGACCCACGGGTGTGCATGCCAAGAGGCAGGGTTCACTGGCACCTATCACCATAGCAACCTGTCACTGGGTATGACAGGGGCAGGGTTCAGAGACAGCGTGGTCTCTGGGTACCCACCTCCTTGCTGCCAGAGATGGCACCCGATCACACACTGTGCAGACTTCAGGAGCAGTGCCCAGGTGAGCAGGGTCAATGCCCCCTGTCCCGCAGAACTGGAAGTGGCAGGACCAGCAAGGAGCCAGCTTCTCAGCCCCAGGCTGGGTCTCAGCCAGAACGCTGCTCCACACCCCTCTCAGAGTGGGGGTCACTCAGCTTGTGCTGCACAAGCGCATGCTTGCCTGTGGCCCCAGACCCCATCACCAGCCTCCCGACCCAGTGAGCACCCAGATGTCACGTGACCCGCATGAAGCTTAGCCCCTAGCAAGTGGGGCCCATCTTGCCTCCAGGGGCCATTTGACAATGTCTGCAGACGTTGTTGGAACTGGGGTTGGCAAGGAGAGGGGGCTGCTATGTCCATTGTGCCAAGGTCGAGTGACCCTGTCCTTCCGGGAGTCAATAGTTATCCCAGCTCACCGAGAAGTGACAGGCTTTGCTCCAGCTCATGGGGCCAAAACATGGCAAGTCTGGGCTCCCAGGTTCCTCTGCTTCCTTGTCCCTGGGAAAATGAGTCCTGGCAGAGGAGGAAGCCTAAGGAGGAGTTGCAGAGGCTGCTGATAGGGGGTCTGTTTGATCCTTGATCAGAGAGATCCCACGTTCCAAACTGCCATGTGATCCCACAGAAACAGGGCCCCACCGAGGTGCCGTACCCTGGCTCCCCAGCTACATGTGCGTGCACACACACACACACACACACACACTACTCTCTCTCCTCCCATTCCAATGCCTTTATCGGAATCTGGGGGCTGTTTGGGGACATCAGGAGCTGGAGATTGGATTTTATGGGGCGCATCATGGGGCTGCTGGTGCATGACTCCACCTGGCACTCAGGCCCTGGGCACCACCTGTCACCACCTGGTCCTCAGCAGGTTGGAGTGGGTGGGGGTGGAGTTTGGGATGCCTCATCAACTCCCCCTCCAGCCCGGCTGCCCGCTGGCAGGGAGACAAGAAGCAGCCTTCCCTCAGCAGAATTAATCTCGCAGTCACCCCATTCGGGCTACCCCTCCCCCCAATTCCATTAACAGCTTGAAGGACTGTCTCGATCAGTGATTAGCTCGTGCCTAGACAGAGAATCTCAGGTCAGGCTGGAGGCTTGTGGGGGGTGACCTAACCAAAAAGGGGGGTGTGACAGTAGCTGTGAGCGTGCATGTGTTTGAGACTCTGTATGTGTCCGTACATATGGAGCACATCAGCACGTGGCTAGTGTGTGTGGATGGGTGAGTGTGTGGATGGGTGAGTGTGAGTGGCTAGAGTGTGTGTCCAGCATCCCCTAGATACTAAACGCTCCCGGGCTGCTACTCTATGCCCCACTGTGGGGCTGCTGTCTCAGACAAGTTGGGCCAGGCCCACCCACAGAACACTGGGCTCACCCTCGCATGGAGCGACAGAGGCCCCGAGAATGGGACCGGTTCCCGGGGCTCGCACAGTGGCCAAACCTAGGCCTCTTTTTTTTTTTTTAAGATTTATTTATTTATGCAATCAAGAACTGGGGTACAGGCCAGAGGCGTGGCGGTGAGAGGATTCACCAGAGACAGAGTGGGGAGCAGAACAGGCAGACTGACTGAAACACACTACTGAGGGGAGCAGCTGGCGAGGCAGGAGAGGTCTGCCGAGACATGTGGGTCCTCTCCCCAGCCGGGGGCAGGTGTCAAACTTGTGCTGCGGTGGTTGCGGTTTGCTTCATAGTGCGATGCTTAACCCACTGCGCCACCAGGGAGGGCCACGTAGGCCTCTTTTTAGTCAAATAGTCCGTTCAGTTGCTTCAGCCTTGCAAGGGTGTGAGTAGGGTCATACTTGTGTGCGCATGTTTGTGTGGTTCAAAGTATGTGTGCACAAGTGTGCGTGATGAAGATGGGAGAAGATAGTGTGTCGATAAAGTTGTGCAAGTGTGCATGTGTGTGAGAGGGTATAAAAGCGTATTGTGTATGAACGATAGTTGTGTGTGTGAGTGACTTGTGGGGGCACATCTATACGAGTGAATGTGGGGTGCTGCTGAGCTCCTGTGCCCACAATATGGTCCTGTCTGTATTTCCCATGTCGGCTGCTCCCCTTCTGACCCTGGGTGGGCCTGGCCTCTGCAGGGCGGGGGACGGGGGGTCTCCATATCAGCTGGCAGGAGGCATCCCTGGCCTCACCCTCCCTCACCCACAGGCGTGATCCGGACTGCCGTGCCCGACCTTGACCGCGAGAGCCAGGAGCGCTACGAGGTGGTGATCCAGGCCACAGACATGGCAGGTCAGCTGGGCGGCCTCTCAGGCTCCACCACCGTCACCATCGTGGTCACCGATGTCAACGACAACCCGCCCCGCTTCCCGCAGAGTGAGTGGGGCCCTCCATTGTGTGTCTGCCCGCTGGCGCCCAAGCCACCCACCGACAGCAGCACCTCTCCCACTGGGCTTCCACATGCGGGGAGGGGCAGGCAATGCTGGGGCTCTGTTGTTCATCCTTCCAAGCCATCTAGGGACCCCAAGCTTCCCTTTCAGCTCTCCACCAACAGAGGCACTCCCATCTGTCTTATCTGTCTATCCACCCAGTCTACCCACCTCCTTCCAGTCCCCCACTCATGCTTTTCACAGAGGAAGACCCACAGTGGTCTGATTTTCCGTATGTCCAGTAACACAGTTATGTCCCCACCCCTCACCTTGCCTCCTGCATAGTCTGAGCCCCTCTGTCTCTCCACCAGACCACTCACTAGTCCCTGCAGAAACGCTTACCTGCCTAAGGCAGCCAATCTCCCCGGCCCGTGCTTGCAAAGGGAAGTGGAGCAGAGGCAAGTGATCTGGACGGAGGCCACAAGCGTGCCAGGCCGAGGGCACCACGGTGGTGCAGAGAAAGGCTGAGGTCAGGCGCGACGAGCCTGGAGGGCAGGAGTCTGTGCTACTGAATTCAGTCTTTCTCCACTCTGCCTCTCCTGGCACCCCAGGGGATAAGGGTTCTCTAGTCTGGCCCCCCACCTGCCCATCAGCCCCTCCAGCCCCCCTGTTCCAGGCCCAGGCCAAGAGCAGCACCGGGGAGGCTGAGGAGCTGGCAGAGACGAAATGCCGCAGGGAGCTGGGCTGATTCCTATCGGGCAAGTCATTACTCGAGGTCTGCTGCTCTCACATTAGGCCCCGCCACAGGGGACTGACCCCCCGGGAGATAAGGGATCCAATCCCTGAGCTGAGAACTCAGCATCATCCCCGCCTGGCGCTTCGGCCCAGTCACATAGCAGGGTGGGCAGAGCCCCCCAGCCGGTTCCACGTCACCATGGAGCCTGGCACAGAAGCCAGCACATCACCTGCTCTGCCAGCCCAACCCACCCACTGATGGCAAAGCTTTGAAGCAGCAGGTAGAGGGGTGGGGCCACCAGTATTCTGCCCATTGGTGCCAGGCTCTATGACATCTCTGAGCTGGAAGGGCTAGGGCAGAGCAGAGACAAAAGGGCCAGGATCCCAGGAAGGGGCCCTATTTGGTGGGGTGCTTTGCATATCACTCATTCTGTATTCCTTAATTTGTTTTTAACATTTCTTTATTGTGACATAGAGCACCCAACAGAAGGGTATAAATATAAACATCCAGTTCAACAAATAGCATGAAGACTTTCTTGTGCATCCCACCCAGGACCCCAGAAACATCCACGGGCCCTTCCCTGAGTGTTACTCCTCCTCCCATGCCTCCAGAGGTAGCCAACATCTGCCTCTTTTGTGATCATCTCATTGCCTTTCTTTAGGGTCAAGTCAACATGAATGCATCACCTAACATTGTACTTTAATTTCACCTTAATAGAATCAGAGAATACATGTAAAAGCAGAATACAGGCTATTTGTGTCTTGCTTTTTTTGTCTCTCAAAATTATGAAATCATATGTTGTTGCTTGTAGTTACAATTTATTCATTTTAATTGCTATATAATACTCCATGGTTTATACTACTGTTGATGGGCACTTACTTGGAGCTATTTGGAGGATACCACTTTGAAGGTTGTGGCACATCTCATCCCTTTTGTGCCCTTCTGCACACATTTCTCAATATACAGAGGAGTAAAATACAAAGTAGAATATGCAGTAAGTCCTTACTTATCATTAGCCATAGGTTCTTGGAAAGCATGCCTTTAAGCAAAAACAGATCCTCAAATAACATTCGGTGTCAACTGAGATTTTTTTTTCTCATCAACATTTTAACAAAATGACATTGAATGAAATGATACTATCTGAGGACCTGCTGTACTCATCTTCAGCTTCACTAACTCAAGCCAAGCTGGTCTCCCCAATGAAGAAATGTGTGTGTGTACCATATCCTCGTCAACACTTGGTATTGTCAGACTCCTTAATTTATATTAAGTTGGTGAATGTAACATTCTGCTTTCCATTCATTTGCTCACTGATCACTCACACATTTCATTTCAGTGACAGTTTGATATTCTGTCAGGCACTGAGAATGATGATGAAAAAGATAATATGACTATTATCCAGGAGGCAGAGGACGGAGAAGGAAGGAGGGGTGGGGGTAGGACGCAGAGGATAACCAGAAAATGATAGGGAAATGCAGTAATCTTTACAATGGGCTAAGCTTGGGGGCTCTGGGTGCACAGATGCAGAACCTGAGGTCTGGACAGTTCCCTGAAGGAGATAATGTTATTGAGAGTGAAGCAGGAATGGGAAGTGAGAACACAAAGGCAGAGAGCGGAATAAAGAGAAGGACTAGGGGATGCCTGAAAGTGAAACAGCAATCACAGAACTTCACAGAGGCTGAAGCTAGAGGCAGGGAGGGAGTCAGGGGATTCGGCCTTAGGAGTCACAGGGGCCAGGCAGTAAGTATCTCAGACAACTCATATAACTCCGGCCCAAGGGCAGTGGGAAGCTATGAAAGGTGTTAAGGCAGTGGAGATTGTAGTTTTGCATCAGCCCCTGGCTGCCGTGTGAGAAGCAGTCAGGCAGTCACTTCACACAATGGGTTTCCAAACCTTAGGTACCCCAAGAGATACCTCCTCATCTCCACAGCCCCTGCTGCTCTATCCTTTAGCAAGTCACCTCGACCTTGACTCTGGGAGAAGAACAGGGCACTGTTTTTGTCCCATCTGCTCTCATCCCTTCTGGTTTCCCTGATGCTTCTCCCTCCAGCCACTTGCCATTCTGCCATTTCATTCATTTCAAGAATGGCCATCTTGCCATTCTTCAAACATGCCAGGCATTGCACTCACCTCAGGGCCTTTGCACCTGCTGCTCCCGCTGTCTGGAATGCTCTTTCCAAATATCTGCTTGGCTCACTCCCTCACCTTCCTCAGACATTTGCAAAAATATCACCTTCTCAGCAAGCCCTCTATGATCACCCTGTTTAAAGTCCCCCACACACCTCATCAGCACTCCTCTTTCCGTTACCAGCATTATTTTTTCCACCAAATTACCAGCACCATTTGACATACTGCCTGTTTGAAAATGTGACTGCGTAGTGCCTTTCTCTTTCCATTAAGAGGAAAGCATTGTGTGAGCTGCAATTTGGGTCTGTTTTGCTTGTTATTATAACCCCAGCACCTAGAACAGCATCTGGGACATTACAGGGGCTCGATAAATACGTGGACATGAAGGAATCAATGTGATTAACATCCACAGCAACAGAAAAGTCAGCACGAAGCCCCACCATTTTAATGTAATTGTTCCATTTATTGATTTGGTCCATTTACCATGTGCTAGGTAGGCACCGTCCCCGACGCTTTATATTACAAGCATCCAACTTAATGGAGACGATCGCAACACTACTAGAGGTGTTGCTACTGTGCCCATTCCACAGATGAGGACACCAAGGCTCGGGCGCAATAGCCAGGACTGACTCCAGAACGCTAGCCTTGATTGCTGTGTTCCTTGTTCCTCTCCCTGGGCAGATGGGGCAACCGAGGCTCAAAGAATGCAGGCACTTGTTAAAACAATCAGCAACTGAACTCAGGTCACAATTTGGACCCTCCTCTGTGCATGACCTCTCAAATTTTCAGAGGCTGCTCCTCTCCTAGCCCCCTCCCTGGCCAAGCCGGGAGCTCCCTGGAGTCCATCTAAGTGCCCCTCCTGCTTCCTCTAGAGCCGGTAGAAGCTCACAGCCCTATCCCCTACAGAGATGTACCAGTTCAGCATTCAGGAGTCGGCCCCCTATCCCCTACAGAGATGTACCAGTTCAGCATTCAGGAGTCGGCCCCCATCGGCACAGCTGTCGGACGAGTGAAGGCCGAGGATTCAGATGTGGGCGAGAACACGGACATGACTTACCACCTCAAGGAGGAGAGCGGCAGTGGCGGCCATGTGTTCAAGGTCACCACAGACAGTGACACTCAAGAAGCCATCATCGTAGTGCAGAAGGTGCGGCTGCCCCTGGAGCTGGGATAAGCAGGTTCGGGGAAAGGGGGAGGTGGGGGACCAGGGAGGCCTCTGAGCAGGCAAATGCCCCCCACCCACACTTTACTCAAGGGATTAGAGCTCTCCTGAGGCCCAGAACCAACTGGGGGCAGGCTGATCACATCATTCCCACTTTACAAATGAGAACATGTGGCACAGAGAGGTTAAGTGACTTGTCCCAGGTTGCACAGCTAGTTGTCAACGTTAGGATTACTCCAGATTTGAAACTGCAATCAAACACATGATGTGTTTCAGTTCATATCAGGCCCTCCGTACTCATCATTCCCTTTAACCCTGTCTCCATCTGAAGGAGACATCATTATGCCCATTTTTACAAGTGAGAAAACAGAGACTCAGCGAGGTAAAAGGGCTTGCCCAAGATCACATCTCCAAGAGTAGAGTTGGGATTTGAACCCAGGGCTTATGAGTCTTCTTGCTGAGTTTAACAGCCCCCCTCACCCTCTGGTCTAATGGGGAAGCCAGAAACCAAAGTTACAACTCAGTTTCTGGGGGGAAGGGGACGTAGGTCAAATCAATAAACAAAAATCCACCTTCTAGGACTTGGCCGTGGACTTGGCAACTCAGAGCTGTATAGATCTTTGAGGCTGCCCATTCCGACTTTGCTCTCTGCTGGAGATCCAGGCGCTCCGCACTGGCCAGGGATGGACACACTCCCTGGCATCTCCCATTCAGCCAGAATATGTCTTCCTAAATCTGCTCCTATCAGCCTGGGTTCTGCCTTCTGGGGAACCCACAGAAAGAGCTGTCCCCGATGGCCCTTCATTCTGCCTGGCTTTGAAGGGTTGAAGATAGAGAAACTCCTAGTCCTTCAGCTATTTCCCAAGTGATGATAGTATAATTTATAAAGCATAGTAATTTCTAAGAGTATTATAAAATATAACAATTTAAGCTAACATTTAAGGTGCTTACCATGAACTAGGCACCCTTCAATAACTTTCAGTGTATTGACTCATTCATCCTACACCAACTCTGTGAGGAACCATCATTGCCCACTTATAGGTGAGAAAATAAGGCCCCAGGAGTTCAATAGTTTGTGCAAGGTCGTGCATCTAGCAAAACAGAGCAGCTATATGGGCCCAGGCAGTCTGGCTCCAGGATTTTCCCTTTAAGCATTAGTTGTTTTTCAGTCTTCTGAGCCATCTGTCCTCACTTTTACAATGAGCCCATTCCCCAGATGGGATTGGAGCTCAGAGAGGCCCAGCATGAGAGATCAGTCAGGCCCAAGCCCAGCCCCAGACTCCATTTTGGGGCTGCAAACGTTGGCTCTTTTATCCCCAGTGCTGCCTGTCCTCCCCGAGCTCCCTCCTGCCTGCTCAGTGGGGCCTGCAGGGCCACTGGAGGCCACACGGTTCAGGGAGCAGAGCTGAAGACCTGACCCCAGGGCCCATTGCTCAGTCCCAGGCCTGCTAAGGCCTGCTCGCTGCATCCTGATTTCCCAGGAAACAGGACAGAGGAAGGGGGTGGCCAGTCCTGCTGCTGGAGAAGGTGAGATGGTGGTGGAGGGCCCTGACACACATGGGACTTGACTCTAGGAAGGTTACACTTGCCACTCAGCTATCTCCCCTCACCGGACTGGGGCGCCTATTCGCTCTGCTCTCAGGCATTGCCTGCGGAACGCCAGGCCAACACAACACAGCTGCGGAGCTCGTTCAGCAGAGGTCCCCATTAGCACTCCTGCGTAAGAAGCAAAGCTCAGCATGGGTTTAGCCAGATCTCCTAGGAAAGCGCTAAGGCGGCCTGGCTTCTCAGGCTCAGCTCACATTAGCTGCCAGCGCCTTTTACCAGGGAATGTCTCATGTCACCTTCCAACTGAGGCCCAGAAAGGCTAAAGACATTGCCCACAGACATACAGCCAGTCTGCAGCATAGCCAGGGTCCTCTCCCGCGGGAATGGGCCGTATTTGGGAGCTCTGTTGCCTGGCTTTGGTCCTAGCGCTGCTGGAGACCAGTGGCTAAGTGGCCTTGGTTGGGCAAGGTCTAGAACTTCTGAGCCTCAGTTTCCTCTTGTGTAAAATGATATAATCAAGCCTCATAGGGCGGTTGTAAAATTAGATGAATTAATCTTTAAGATCTGGCACATAGTCAGTGCCTTGTAAATTAATAAATTAATGGCATGTGCCATCAGTAACACTGTGTGACCCCGGCCAGGCCCTCACCTCCACTCCCCCCCGCCAGGCCCTCCCCACTGCTCGCTGCCCGCACCCTAACCAGAGAGGCTGGTCTGGGCCTCTGTGTGCTGCCCAGGTGTCCCAGTGCCAGTGTGACCTTGAGCAGGCTGCCCCCTCTGGGCCCACCTCCTGGACTTGGAATTTGTCCTGGTCAGAGCAGACCCCAGCCCACTAACCAACCCTCTGCCCCTCCTTCCAGCGCCTGGACTTCGAGTCCCAGCCCGTGCACACCGTGGTTTTGGAGGCACTCAACAAGTTCGTGGATCCCCGCTTCGCTGACCTGGGCACGTTCCGCGACCAGGCGATCGTGCGCGTGGCCGTGACCGACGTGGATGAGCCCCCCGAGTTCCGGCCGCCCTCCGGCCTCCTGGAGGTGCAGGAGGACGCGCAGGTGGGCTCCCTGGTCGGCGTGGTGACGGCGCGGGACCCCGACGCCGCCAACCGGCCCGTCCGGTGAGACCCCCGCCCGGGGCCGACGCCTGCTGCTTGCTCTCCCGCCATCGCCCCGCAGACTGACTGCGGGCAGAGGGGGAGGGGCGGGGCGGAAGGGAAGGAGAAGATGGTGTGGGGGAGGGGGGAGAGATGGACTCAGAGATGGCGAGACAAAGGAAGAGGGAACAGTCATGGGGTGACAAGGGGGGAGAACCAGGTGTGACAGAGAGGAGTGAACCACGCAGGCGCCCACCCAGGTGCTCCTGGCCAGTCCACCCAAGCGCCTCTCTGGGACCCCACCTTTCCCTCTAAGCCGCTCCCCCTGCGATCTCTGCTAGACGGAGAAGGACAACTCTGTCCTTGCTATTGCTCAGGTTGAAAGTGCTGGAGACAGACTTGACTCCTGGCTTCCCTCACACCTCCCTCCACTCCACCAGCAAGTCCTGTCATCTCCTAAAAGCATGGGAATCTGCTCGCTTCTCATCACCCCCTGCCCACAGGGGTCCACACCATGTCTTGCCTGGTTATTGCAGTTGCCTGCTTCCTCATCTCCCTACTTCTGTCCTCCCCACTGGTTAATCTGGGGTTGGTAGAGAGCCAGCTAGATAGAACCTGCCCAAGTGTAAAGTAAAGCATGTCCCCCACTCCTCCAAGTCCTCCCTTTCTCCCCCCAAGAGGTGCCCAGCTGGCTCAGATTCAAACTAAGACCCTCCCAGCAACCCACACCTCCCATGAAACCAGCCCCTAACAGAACCTCTGAGTGACCTCACTCTGCCCCCTTTCCCTGGTTCTCTCTACTGGCACACCAGCCCCTCCCAGCCCTACCAGCATGCTTTTGCAACTGCTGATCCTTCTACCTAGAATGTTCTCCCCTTAACATGCCCCTGGTTTGTCCTCTCACTTCCTCCAGGTCTTTGCTCAGGAGTCACCTTCTCAGCGAGCGTTCCCTTGACCACTCTTTCTAAAACATCAACCCCAGCCACATCCTTTCCCCATTTTACTTTGTCCCCATCAGTCTTCACCACATCTAACATGCTACCTATTTTTCTGATTATTTTGTTTCTCGCACTAAAATAGAAGCCCCAGAGCTGAATAGACACTCAGTGAATCTGTGGTGAATGAAAGAAATGTATCAAGAAAAAGACTGAGAAAAGAGGCAGAGAAAGAATCTCAGAGATGTAGAAAGACCGAGAGGGGTGGGGAAGACAGACTGGAGAGAAAGGGGAGGCAGTGGAAAGAAGAGAGAGTACTTTAAATAGACCTACAATGCAGAATGTAGAAAGAGAGAGGAGACTGGGAGAGAAAGTCAGAAAAGGCAAGAAAGAGAAGCAGACACGGGGGGGGGGGGGGGGGGGNGGGTGACAGAGGGGGCAGGTGGAGGAGGGGGTGCTCTGGCTTTGTCCACGTCCCTGGGAGGGTTTGGGGGCTGCAAGGTTGGGGAGTCCCTGACTGTGGTCCAGGCTGGAAGAAAGTCAGTCAGAAGAGCAGGAAAGGAAGGTGGGAGCAGAAACTGACCGAGTGGAGCCGAGGTGGGAGGAGTGGCCTTCCCTGCAGGCGTGGTTGTTGCAGCAGCCCCTGCTTCCTCTCTAAAAGCTCGTACAGTAGCCCCAGTGCCCCTGAGCCGCCGCGTGCCTAGCTCTGCGCTGAGCAGTTCCAGATGGGTGACATTCTCATACCTGTCTGCGGAGTGACTCTCTCCAAGTTGCACAGTGTGTGTCTCGTGCCACCTGGCCTGGCAGTGCTGGGTGAGGACACAAAGATGCCATCTTGCTTAAATGCCCATCAGATCCCAAATGGAAAGTATCCTCAGGGGATCTGGAGGACTTCCTGGAGGAGGTGAGAATGGAATGGAGCTGGGTACCTAGGTCTGGACAGGCTTAAATATGAAGGGAAGAGCATTGCAGGTGGAGAAACAGCTTGTGCGGACATGTGACGGCAGAAGAGTGACAGACGCACTCTGAGAAGAGCAGACTGCAGCAGCTACAGTGCGCTGAGGGCGAGGAGGCAGCCAGATGAAGGCTGACAGGCCTCAAGGGCAGGCTGAGGAGCTCAGAATCTGTCCAGAAGTTTGGAATGCCTGGGCTGCCCGGGCCCTTAACACTGCCCAAACCGCCCAGCCACTGCCTCTGAACTGCACCACTACCCTTCCACCCTGACTGTGGGAACAGCCTTTCAGCATCTCCCTCAGCCTCAGGCTTAGACCTGGACTCCTCCCAGGAGGATGTTGCCACCCTGTTAGTCAGGAAACTGAAGCCCAGTGAAGGAAGGCAGCTCTCTGCCCCCACCTGGTGCCCCCCTTCTCTCAGGGAGTTAAGAACCAAGAGTAGGAGCCCAATCCTTTTCTCCCAGGTCAGGGCCCTGTCTGCCTCCTCTCCTCCTCTCCATTCACTCTCCACACCCCCTCTCAGTCTCTCCCTCTTCCCTCCTTGGGCTCCTTCCCTCCTGCTTTCATCTGCACTGAAAGGGCCAACTTTGAAACCCGCTTCTCACCTTCTTTCATCTCGCTTTGCTGGCCCCTTCCCTGGGGCTCCTCAGATGTGGAGGCGGTGAAGCACGCTTGAGACAGGTCCAATTTAGCACCACAAACATTTACCCAACTCCTCCTCCTGCCCGGCCCTGAGCCAGGGCCAGGGACGCTGAGATGACTCAACCAAGGGCAGAGCGGGAGACAGCATCCGTCTGTAGGGGGCAAAGATGGAAATGGGAGGCCAGCAAGGGACTGTGGGGGACAGAAGAGGGGTCCTCTCTGGCCACACGAGCTGCCCGGAGCCCAGCTTATTTCCCAGCCCCTGCCTGAGCTCCAGGGGTCACGTCCTGGACTCAGCCAACAGCTGAGTCATGTCCAGCTCATTCAGTCGTGTCCAGCGCTGCTCCAGGCAAGGGGAACAGTGATCATAAGGGTGGCCCCTGCCAGGACTTTGCCTTGTGGGAGGACACAGCCAACAAGTGGTTAGACATTTGCTAACCCCAATCACAAACAGTTAAATGAGATCGTTGCTGATAAGAGCTAGGAAGAATAAACCAAGTAACAGGATAAGAACTGAGGGGCTGCTGTGGATTGAGTGGTCAAGGAGTTGACAAATGAGCTGAGATGAGCATGATAAGATGGAGCCAACCAAGCAAAGAGGTAGGAAAGAGCATTTCAGGGAGCAGGCGCGGCACAGGCAAAGGAAGGAACAGATGTGTGGTGTTCTAGAAATGATGAGGTAGCCCAGAAGGTGTACCTAGCATGGGAGGTCCCTGAGAAACAAACATGAGTCCCTGTACTGGGGAGAGTAGAAGGTGCTCATATTGCTGCATTCCCCCTTCCCCAGAGCTATTACACTTGTTTCGCAAATGAAGAAACTGAGGCGAGTGTTCAGATGGGCCCATCTCTGGGTTATACACTTTCTCAACATCACTCAGCTTGAAAGGGAAAGGGATGGGATATACCCATGATTGTTTCTGGAATCCAGCTCCCCCATTTCATCCCTGCTTCTCTCCCTCTTTGTAGTTAGTGCTGTAGTTAGTGCTCAAACCTGGACCACACCCTCCCCCAGGAGGCACAGGCCTGAGTCCCACATGGGCCAAGGGCTCGGCTGGTCCCTCCTGTGAGTGAATCTGAGAGACCTCAGTCTGGTGGGCCTGGGTTGAGTCAGGGGCTTGAGGACTAAGACGCTCTGAGGAAGGGCCCCAGGAAGGGGAGTGAGCATAGGCTCCCTCACCCCAGCCAAGACCCAGAAGATGAGTTCGCAATGGGTAGCGGTAGCTCCATGGCCTGGTGGTGGTGAGGACCAGCTAATAGGACAAAATCTTGGAGCCTGGAGGTTACGTTCAGGAACAGGGAGATCTGCTGGCTGAGCTCGCGTCAGTGAGCTAGGGAAGATCAGGGGAGAGGGACATTTGGGGACAAGCTGGAAGGAGCAAGACTTCCTCCTTAGGCAGTGGGAGCCTTGGAAAGCTTTAGAGGGAGGGAGGTGAGTGTTCAGATGGGCCCGTCTCTGGGTTATACACTCTTGCAAATAGACTGGCCATTGTCAGCAGCCCTGGCCTGCCACGACTCTCCTTTGAACATCAAAAGCAAGAAAGGCCACACGACACTGGGCCAGAGAGGGGCACTTCATTTCCTCCCAACACGCCACGAGGGGCTGCAGCAGAAAGCACCAGGGCTGGGGAATCAGAGAAGGCCTGGGTTTGGGTTCCAGCTCAGTGGTACAATTGTGGGAAAATAACTATAGCAGCTCCAAGCCTCAGTTTCCCCAAAATGGGCATGCTGCTAGTACCCATCTCATTCATTTATTCAAAAAAATAGGTATGAAATACCTACTATGCACCAGAGTCCATGCTCAGTGCTCCCAGGGCTAGAGGGAAGGCTGAGTGCCGGCACACAGTAGGCCATTCTCCCTCAGGAAAACGCACATTACCTTTTTCAGTGTTTGGGTACCCCTTCACTCTACAACCAAGACTAACCACATACATCTTTCCAGGTATCATGTATGGGCTTTGTGTGCCTAAAAGGGAGAAAGATTTCTAGGCAGAATGGGGTGAGCAGAGGAATTCTTTGTGCGGGCCAGTCCCTTTTGTAGCTAAACAGATGCTCCCACTTGGACTCTGGTTGGGGCCGTGTAGCCCAGCCAGCTGCAAGCACACGTACATGAACCACACCAGCACCTCAGGACGCCTAGGCACGCGTGAGCCTGCAGCCTGCTGCATTTATTATGCCTGCGTGAGCTCTAGACACACGCAATTATGTGGAGGAAAACCACAGGCTCACCCAAGCCAGGCAGAAATGCCCTCCCTGCTTCCCGCACCTAACCTTGACAACAGCAGCATTTTGTGTAGGTGGTAGCACATAGAGAGCCGGCAGGTGCACCAGGCTGCTCCTAGAAGGGGCTTGGACTTGGGGCTCTGGACAGACATGGACTAGGCCCTGACTCTACCAAACCATGCTGATCCAGGGCAAGGCTCAGTTTCATCGGTGACATGGGGTTGATCACATTATGCCGGAGGGTTTGAGAAACACTTGCTTGTAAAGCTCTTACCAGGGCTTGGCACAACAGTCTTACCTGGCAAATAAATATAAGAGCTAATCTGCTTATCACATGGCAGGTGCGTGATGATCTTCTCATCGTCGTATCAGTACTCACTTGTCTAATCTTACAACCATCCTGTAGGTAGGTGTTATCATTATTTCTATTTTAAGAGAAGGTCAGTGAGGAACAGAGACTCAGTGACTTGCCCTAGGTCACACAGGGAGGTCAAACCTCGGCAGATGGATGCCAGATCCACACTCCTGACTATCAGTCCCAATCCCCCGTGCCCCTTACCACCCACACGTGTGCACACGCACGAGCACATGCACACACACACTAATAGAAACATGTCCGCGTGCTCTCACTGTGCCCTTCTACCCACACGTGCTCTTCCTGCCCTGCAGGTTCTGGCTGACCCACTGAGAAATAGCAGGGGGAGATCTGAAAAGAACTTTCTGGACCCACAACTGCCTCCTGTCCTGCTCAGGCAGAGCTCTGCCATCCATACCTGATTCATGCGTGGTGCGTCCCATCCCTGGGGATCACAGACCACACACGGTGCTGGGGAGACTCCTCTGTCACCCTTGCCAGACATTTCTGAATAATAATTAGAATAACAATAGTTCTCAATCATGGAATAATTTTCCTAGAACTCAGTTAGGCACCTTATCCTCCAGCTAGACATTTAATCCTCCCAGCAACTTGCAAAGTAGATTATTTTCTCCACTGTGCTGAAAATTAAGGCTCAGAGATGGAAA
Source organism: Galemys pyrenaicus (assembly GCA_019455555.1). Lineage (NCBI taxonomy): Eukaryota > Metazoa > Chordata > Mammalia > Eulipotyphla > Talpidae > Galemys > Galemys pyrenaicus. The sequence goes on from JAGFMF010011603.1 coordinate 4,632,141, forward strand.
TGACTTGTCTGCAGTCAACATGGACTTGAATCCACACCCATGGCTTTGCTCTTCTAATGACAACACAGTCACACACACACATAGACACACACACACATGGTCAAGCCGCACACTCTCCACCCACAACACAGACCAGACTCACAACTCGTGCCCCTACACGTGAGGTGCACCAGCCTCTCCCCTGCCCCCCATGTTTACCCGGCCAAACTCCTTGCCCCTCCCGCCCCTCTCTCCCACTCACTGGCTGGCTCCCTGATCTGGAACAAAACCACCTGGGATCAGCCAACCACACTGACCTGCAGCCTTGAGTCTTTAGCTGGCTAATGATGGGTCCCCGCAGCCCCCCAGCCCACGGCCTTGGGAACAGCTGCCTCCACTTAGATGCCAACTCTCTCCTTCTCCTCCTGAAGGAAACAAAAGAGACCATCTGGGAGGAGGAAGGAGAAGCCAGGAGAGAGATCTGAATAGAGAGGGCAGGAGAAGCAGGAAGGCAGTGGGCACCCCCCTCAAGCCCTGCCAGGCGCCCAGCCCTGAGCCAGCGTCAGAAGCCCCAGGCTGAGTGGAGCCCTCTGTCCTCCCACCTGGAAAATCAGACTCCATGGCTCCTTCCAGCTGAGTAGACACGCCTCCTTGAGATCCCATCAGGGTCATGCTGGAGACAAGGGGGGCCTGGTCTCCTATCGTGCAGCTTTGGATGATTCAACAAACTAGAAAAACTGTGGGTATTGCGTCTCAAATCTAGATACAAATTCCAATACTGTGACCTTCCCTGAGCAACCCTTTGTATAGGCCTCCCTTTAAGATGATAGTCCTTGGTCTAGGATGCATGGCTTGGCAAACAGAACACTAGCTGGACTTCACCCCTCCACTGTCGTTCAGCCTCATCATTTTGTGCCTCACACAACCTGCACACTCACACGTGGCAGCCCGATGCCCTAGGCTCCCTAGCCTCAGAGCCTTCATCTGCAGAACGGGGATCACATCTGCCTCTAGGACGTCAGGCAGGGCCTTTCCCTCCTCATGCCCGGGGCCCAGCACAGAGAAGGCACTCGGTGCTTAGGTGCATAGGAATGAACAGATGGCCGCAGGAAGGTCACTCTGCAGACTGTTAAGTGCTGTGCTAAGGAGAGGGGTCACCCAGGTCAGGAGGACCCAGACTGGTCAGGGGCCAGAAGGATGTGGGTTAGCAGCTTGAGGGGTCACCCAGGTCAGGAGGACCCAGACTGGTCAGGGGCCAGAAGGATGTGGGTTAGCAGCTTGAGGGGTCACCCAGGTCAGGAGGACCCAGACTGGTCAGGGGCCAGAAGGATGTAGGTTAGCAGCTTGAAGGCAGAAAGGAGCATTAAGCTGGAGACTTGGGGGATCAGCTAAAATGCCCACTACACCCCTGTGCACAGCCCTTTGCGTGTGCCACACACCTCCACCTCCACATCAGTAAATGTGAAAGGAAGGGCTGTCACCGTGCCCAGCCCCGAGAACCACCTCCACTAGCCCCACGCCCGCGAGAACCGTATCAACCACCCCCTTTGCAAACAAGGGCCAAGGAGATCCAGTCACTTATCCAAGGCCACATGGGTGTCTGGGTCATGGAACAGAGGGTTCCAGGCCAGCTCTGGCAGCTCTCAGGCTCCCCACACCCCTTGGTGTCATCACCCCCATTCAGTGCAACTAAGGCCCCCCGAAGAGTCATCGCAGAATGCCGGGGCTCAACAGGGCATGTTTCTGGTGTCCTGCCTCCCTGGGCCTTGCTCACTCTGGTTGGAGAGGGCAGGGCCCTTCCTGGAGTGTGGAGGGGTTGGGTGGTTAAGGCTGCACCCTGCTCTGCCAGGCGCCTTTGTCTTGAGGTACAATGAGCTCTTGCTTGGCTTTCGAGGCCTGTGTGGCTCGCAGCCTGGCGGTGCACCCCCCAACCCCCACCCCGGTTATCAGTGCGGGGAAGCGGCGGCCGGAGCTGGCGGGGCCTCTCTGGGCCGCTGCCGCCGGAGACATGTGTTGGACACGGGCCTTTCAGGCCTGAAACCGCTGCACAAAGGCCTGGGAAGAAGGCGGAACAAAGGGCTTTTTCACGAGGCAACTGAAAAGCCGCAGATTAGCTCGCTCGTGCTGCGCAGACAGGGAGGGGCCGGCAGCCATCCCCCCAGATTCTTCGGCAAGACATTTGCTCAGCTGGGCCTGGGGCCCGGCCTGCAGCCACCAGCCTCCAAAGCTGAACCTCTCTCTGCTGCTCAAAATTCCCCTTGGCTCCCCGGTACACGCCAAACCCCTAAATCTTGAGCCCCACACCTGGAGTCCTGGCGCCTAACTCTCCCCGCTCCCAGGCCCAGCCATTTTGCACCGTTTGGCATTCTCTGAGCATTCTCTGAGTAGCATTCTCTGAGTAGCTCTCACCGGGACCATTCTCAACGCCTCGCCTTGACACCTCTGTCCCATCGGCCCAGAATGCACCCCCTTCTCAGGCCCAATTCTAGGGTCAGCTTTTATAGAAAGATAAGCACTAAAAGACAGCGAATGCTAACTCTGTCCCAAGCACTTTGCCTGCTTCCGGCCCTCACAACTTTGAGAAGCAAATTCTCAGCCTCCTCCCCAGTCGCCCAGCTGAGAAAACGGAGGCTCCGCGATGGAGCGTTGTTCGCGTCATACAGCGGGGCGCAGTGTGGCTAAGAGGCAAGCTGGTCCCTTTCCATTCCTAGTCTCTGCTCCTTGTGTCTCGCTGGCAGGTGGTATCTTTTATGGGTGGCGCAGGGGCCAGGACACAGGCTCCACCTGGTGCAAGGGCACCTTCAATCAGCTCCGCCCTACCTCCCGCAGGTACGCCATCGACCGCGACTCTGATTTGGACCAGATCTTTGATATCGATGCAGACACAGGCGCCATCGTGACCGGCAAGGGGCTGGACCGTGAGACGGCCGGTTGGCACAACATCACGGTGCTGGCCATGGAGGCGGGTGAGCTGGGGGGCAGGGCGGGCTGATAACCTGGAGGCGGGGCTAGAGGTGGAGCCTCTGACCAAGCCCATGGGGGCGGGGCCACATGATGTGGGCGGGGCAAAACGTAAGAAACTGTGCAGAGATGGAGGGGGGAGGACTGCAAAAACTGATGGGCAGGAGCAGAGCTCCCGGAGGGATCACAAGCCAAAAGGGCAGAGCCAATCTTGGGCTGGCTTTCTTCCCTCAGTATTTATTGAGCACTTATTACACACCAAACCCTCCTTTTAGAGACTGGAGATACAGCCCTCAAGACAGATAAGCTCCTGTCTTAATGGGGAGAGCTAGACCATCCGTAGACATAGAGAAGGGTGCACATAATATGTCAGGTGATATTAAGTATTAATTGAAGAAAAAGAAAAAAAACAAGGAAGGAAGATAGTAGGGGACGGGGGTTGGAAGGAAGTAGGTGCTGGTTCTCTTGTGGGAAGGCATCTTTCAGAAGACATTTCAAGAGACACCTCAACTCAGTGAGGGAGACATGCTGAGCTCTGAGGGATGAGTGTTTCAAGGAGAGGAAAGAGCCAGTGCAAAGGTCCTGAGGCAGTAGTTTGCCTAGCCTGTTGGAGGAACAGCAAGGAGTCTTGTGTGTTTGGCAAGGGCTGGAGTATTGACCGCTGTAGGGTCTCTAAACTTCGAATGAGATGGGAGCCCTCGGAGCTTGGGCAGAGGAGGGACAATGCCTGACGGCATACTTCTGGTCCATGCACTGAGACTAGATTCCACTTAGGGGCTAGGGGAGAGAAAGGTAGCATCAGGAAGATGACTGGGGTCATGGCAATAGAGGAGGTGTGGTGAGGGCTTGGTTTGGGGAGAAGGACCTTAGACAGAGCTAACAGGACCAGCTGACAGCATGATGTGCAGGTGGGAGTAGGAAAGGGACAACTTACAAGTGCTTGACCTGAGTTCCACAAGTGTGCATGTGCGTGTGTGTGTGTGTGTGTGTGTGTGTGTGTGTACAGTTTGGTGTAGCTCAGGAGTATAACTGGGGAGGAGAAGGGCCCAGAGACATGAGGTCCAGATAAGTGAGGCCATGGAGGCGAGAAGCCAGGAGCAGGGGTTCATGGAGCACCAGGAGAGGGGAGTGCAAGTCCAGGGCCATCTCCATCCTCAGTAACCACAGCCACACTGCCCAACCGCTCCCCAGCCCCCACCCTATCAGCTCCATGTCTCCAGAGCCAGCAAAGCGCCAGCAAAGAACCAGGACCAGACTACTCAGTCTCTGAGCCTCCAGCAGGTGACTTTCACACTGGCCTCCACGCACCTGGCCCCAACCCTCCTGCCCCTGCCAGCCCACCCGCTGCCTTCCTCCTCCTCCCCCTACTGGTGCCCTCCCACTTTGCAGACCCCACCGGCCCATTCCAGCCAAGGAAGTCCCTAGGCTGAAGTTCCCTTCCTCTCTTTCAACTTCGGTTTAAAAGAAAATACAAAGCTGGCTGAAACCTCAGTGCCTGCTGCTTAGGAGCCTTTGAATCCACTCTTCCACCGCATGAAAGGGAGATAACAAAGGTGGCTGGAGAGGAAGTGGCGGCTGGACTCGGGGGAAGAGCGCTCCCCCTCCTTGCCCCCCTGAACCCGTTCCCTGTGCAGCCAGGGGACTGGCCTAGCTGCTGGGCAGAGATGCATCCTCCCTCCATCCACAGTACGTCTCCCGCACCAGCCTGTCACATGGCCTGACGTCCCACTGCTAGCAAGTCCTCTCTGGGTTAAGCATTGTGCTTCTGCCCAGTAGGCCCCTTCCAGAAAGTCACTAGAGCAGCATACAAAGTCTGTAATACTGCCAATTCACAGGAGGAAGAATGTGGGGGAGACTCTCCCCCAAAAACATTGTATGGTGATCCCTAATACATATTCTGGGCCAGATGCTTTCTAGCATGTGCTTTTATGCACCCATGATCAGAAATAGGTCAGCACCCATTTTACTGAAGGGAAAATCAAGGCTTGGAGAGTTAGAAGACTTGCCCAGTTCCCTCTGTGGTGTTGCTGGGTGACTCGCCTCCCTTTTCTGCTCTCCCTGCTTCTTGAACCTCACCCCATCCCATGCACCGGTCCCCAGCAATGACTGGTAGTGAGCGGAAGGCACTGAGGTCTGAAAAGGATCGGCCACCAGCTGCACATTTCCTTTTCTGAGCTGCAATTCGCAACTCTGCCCACCCCTCACCCTGGATATTAATCAAAGGGAAAAGGCAATGATTCCCACTTCACAGTGCTGGGGGGAGGGTTAATTGGGATAATGCATGGAAGGAACTTAGCCCAGTACTTAATAAGTACTCAATTATTGATATCTCTTGGTCTTGACATTGTGCACTTGACTTAAGCGCTGTCTCTGTGCCAGGGGTGTTCCGGGGCCCGTCACTAAATCTTCCCACCTGAGGGTGATTCTGCCACTGTGCCTCTGTGTGGGTGAGGACACTGAGACTAGAAGAGGGGCGTTCCTTTATCCACAGCCCCAGCCTGTCTAACTCCAGATCTGGCCTTCCACCCTGATGTCCCTCAAGTGAAATTTCCTTAGTAGCACGTATGAAGCCAGGGGTGTCCGAATAATCTACCCACTCCTGCTTCTCCACATCTTCATGAGACAAGGGCAGAATTAGCACCCCCACTTAACAGACGAGGAAACGGGCGCTGGGAGGAACAGCGAAGGTCCCAGGGCCACAGAGCGAGTCCAGGCACAGTCAGGGCTCAGAACCCCTAGCCTTCCAGTGGCCAGCTGATGCCCCCAGGGCAGTGCCCATGTGTGTGCTCCGGCTGAAGCGTCCGTTTGGTTTCCCTGGAAGCAGGGGCTGCTCGCGGGGCCAAGGCAGCCCTGCCTGCTCTGGGTGTAACAAACATGAGGTGACAAGAATCGGAGGGGAAATATTTATACACAGTGGCGGAGCTTTGCGAGTACCTCGGAGAATGCAGCACTCAGCCAGGAGCTGCCGCCCATCATCCTGGGTTACCTCAAAGACTCCCGAACCACTTAGTATGCCGGCTCCCCTCTCCCCCAGCTTCTGAGTCATCCATTCTGCCCATGCAGACGCTCCTTCCACTGACATCATCTTTAACGTTTTGTAATCATGAAATATTAATGACCAATATTGAATTTAAAGTACAATTTGTGTCTGAATCTTTCGGTGGAAAGGGCAGTTGTAAAGGGACAGTCTTCAAAGAGACGGGGCGGGGAGGCGGGGGACTTGGAAGCCAACACCAGGGTGAGGACGCCAGCAGGCTGCACCGGTATCCTATGCCAGGGTTGTCACCCCTAAGCTGGTGTGGAGGGGTGCTATCTAGCTGCCCAGCCAGCAAAGAGTTAACCACACTAGCTGGAAGCTTTGTGTCTAGGTCACCCCAGGCCAAGTCATCTTTTAGCACCCTGATTTTTCCTTGATATCAGTGAGCACGCTTTATGTTTGCATGCATTTGCATATTTAGTTCATTGCCCTCTTCCCCAGGAAACTGTAGCTGCCATGCAGGTAGGGGCTCCTCTGTATGTGCAGTACTCACCCCATATCTAGTGCACAGTAGGCGTGTGTAAATATGTACGTAAGGCTGGGTAACTGGGCCCGGCAGGCTGGCATGATGGAGAAGAACTGATTTGAGCTGCACAGTTCCTTGCCAGCGGAAGTGGAGACAGGTCACACCTCCTCTTATTGTCTTAGTTTTCTCATCTATAAAATGGTACATGCTGGATCACTGTAAGGATAATAGTAATTAATAATGGCAGCTTCCATTATTTGAAGCTTATTCTCTGCCATGCAGAAGGCTGAATGCTTCATATCATGCTGACTGCTTTATACACAGCCTCCCCTGTCAGGCACTGTAGCAGTTGAGTGCACAGTGCACACTGTTTACGGCAGTTGGGAGAGACTCTGAGGGGAGAGGATGTTGGAGAGATGAACTTGAGCCCCCAACACGTTTCCTGCCTGGGGAGACTGAGCCCAAGGAAGGGAAGCTACCCAAGGTCACTGGTGACTCCCAGTCCAGTGCTCCTTAGTCACCAAAGGGGGCCTGAGGAGGCTGGGGGAAGGAGCAGGGATAGGAGTGAGGGGCTGCAGTGGGGTGGGAGCTACAGAGTGCTCAGAAGGACACCCCTACTCGGCAGTGGTTTTCGGGGGGCCTCTTGTCACCCACTTACATGGAATGGAAGCTGGGACCTGGTGGCAATGGGAACTGGAGACGGGGATCTGGTGGTCCTCCGGGGACTGAGGGATAGGATCTGGTGGTAATCTGGTGGCTGGGGACTGGGATCCCATGGTAGTCAAGGCTTGGCCACTGATCTCGGGAGCACACAGGGGGGCAGGGGAAGAGGCTCGTCAATAGTCATGGCAACAGAGAGGAAGTAAAGGGACCGTAGGTACATGGGAGGATCAGGAGGGACTTAGTCACCCAAGGGGAGGAGCAGGAAATCTTTCCCAGAGGAGGGGACATCTGAGTTGGGTCTCAAAGGCTGAGGGGAGGGGGTTTGGGTGCCCCCGGAAGATGTACGCATAGCCCTGAGACTAGAGAGTGGGTGTGGCCCGAGATGGGGTGGTGGGAGCAGTCGAGATGAGGTGAGCTGGCAGAGGGCCTCGGATGCCCGGTGAGGAGCCAGCCTTCTCCTGGAGGCCACAGGGGGCCAAGGCAGGCCCCTGAGCAACATGGTCGGACATGAGGACCCAGCATTCAGTCAGGTCCTTGGGGGAAGGTGGTCCAGCCCCCGGCGCTGGAGAATGGAGGGGGGCTCAGGCTCAGACCGTGCCGGGGGTGCTACCGGGGGCAGAAGGAAAACAGGCCCTGAGGAAGCTACAAGGAGGCTGGGAAGAGGCTCAGCACACCCTGCATGGAAGGAGTGCTCGGAGAGGTAGTGAGCTCCCCATCACCAGAGGTGTGTAAATCAGACCTGAGCTCCACTAGGACTGGGTTCCTCCCAAGATCCTGTGCCACCCAAGTACTTAACACCAGTGGGAAAAGAGGTCTGTGATGCCCACGGAGTCTTCTCTAGAACAGCCTGGAACATCAGGACCAGCTCAGCCCTAGGAAAGAAAACTTTCTTCCACACCCCTGATCCCCAGATCCCTACTTTAGCTAGAAGTCCTCCCCTATCTTGGAGGACTGAATATCCCCCCTACAAGGTCAAAACCTCCAATCTCCAGTGGAAGTCAAATAGACTAGAAAGTCCCCAGGGAAAGAGAAGGGGCGGCACCGAAACCCCACTCCCACTGCAGGTGAGTGAGGACAGGGCGGGGAGTGTGAGTTATCTACTCCTGACAGCCTTGCACACGCACACCCCCACCACTCACCCAGCCCCCCTTGCTGTCCTGCCTGCTTGTCTTGGCCAGCTCGTAATTGGGATGATAAATCTTCCTGCCCAGCTGGCCAGCTCTAATCAGAGCCTGGTGTTTGGATGCAATTTAATTCCCTTGGGAGAGGGGAGGGGCTGGGGGCCAGCAGAGAAGAGGGTCCAGCTCTACTGCCCCTACCACTGTGAGCAGGAAGGAGGACCTTTGAGCTGCCTCCCTCTCCTGGTGTCCCTCCCCCACCCCCCCTCCCACTCTTGCACCCCCTCTCTTCTGGGCTTCTTTCTCAGTGACAGCCAAGGAGAAACTTGGGAGTCCAATTCCCTCTGTTTTACTGATGAGAAAACCTTGGTCCAGAGAGAGAGGTAGGAACAGGGTCCCACAGCGAGACTGCTCCGAGCTGAGGGGGTGCTGCATGAGGGGGTGCTGGAGGGGATGCAACCCCCACAAAATCAGTCCACCCAACAAGGCTATGGGCTCCCCCTTCCTCCCCACCCCTGCCACGGTGAGGGATGCTGCAGACTCTGAAACCCAGTCCTCTGACTAGGACCTGTAGGTACCTACTACGGCCCTCACACGTGGGGCTGGCTACAGCAGAGAAGCAAAGAAAGGAGAGTGCTGTTTGCTTCTGGAGGGGGAACCAGTGAGGAGCAGGCTAAGGTGGTGGACACAGAGGATGGGGAGAATAAAACAGGATGGAATGCCTGGTGGGGTGGCAAGGGGCAAATTTAAATAAGGCTACCATGTAGGTTTCTGCGAGAGACATCTGGGCAGAGACCTGAAGGAAGGAAAGAAGCAAGCCTGGGTCACAGCCAAAGCTAGAGAAGGTGAGGGATGAGGCGGGATCTCATGGAGGAGAATGGGAGGGAAAGGGGTGCCTTGTGGGCAAGTACAACTTACCCTTTGATTACCCAGGACAGAACGTAATCAAAGAAAGCTTCCTGGAGGAGGAAGGAACATGTGTAGGACTCTGGTAGCTAAAGACAGCAAGAAAAGCATACCATCTGTTGGTTACAAATTCTCTTTTTGGAACCAGACCCAGATTTGAATCCTAGCCCCGATAAGGCCTTGGGCAGGTTCTTTACCTCACTGAGCTGGTTTCCTCATCGGCAAATGAGCAACACTACTGTTCACTACCTCCCACAATAATAGACAGGATGAGGCAGCTCAGACCTGGCTCATGGCAGGTGCTTTGCAAGTGTCTTTTTGGAAAGGAGCAATTTCCTAGGCGTGCCGGAGCGGGGCCACCAGGCCAGGCCCCACCTCCTCTTCCCTTTGCACTGAACCCCAGCCCTCAAGACCCAGTTTGGACCATATACCAAGTGAGTAACTGCCAGGGGTTGTGGTCTACCTTAGAAGGGATCCAAGTCTCATCTACAGTCTCTCCTACCACCTCAGGGCCTTTGCACATACTGTTCCCACTCCCTGGAGCACTCTTTCCTTCCCTTTGGCTCTACCTGATTGCCTCCTAGTTGGATCCTTGCCTAAGCCTAAAGGCCTCTTACTCCAGGGAAAACATTCCTGCACCCCACCAGGGTGGCACCCCCTGAGCCGTGCTCTCATAACTCCTGAACATTTTTCCCTCAAATATTAACACAGTCTGAAGTAATGTCTGTCCCTTCTTAGATCAAGAAACCATGCTGATCTTGTTCATTGTTGTGCCCTTGGTATAAAGGAAGTGCTCAATCCGTAATTGTCAGCAAAACCCAGAAACCTCAGTTCCAAACTGCTCAGTCCAACCCCGTCTGTTACACAAAAGAGGCCCTGAGGCCCCAGGGAAGGAAGAGGCCTTCCCACCGCCAGCCATTCTCTTGCCCCAAATCTGTCTCCTCCCAAGGCACCCGCGGAGCTGCCCGGCCTTTCAGCCCCTTAGGTCCCAAGGCTTCACCTGTCACCTCCCCCACGAATGGCGAGCCAGCTCAGGGAGGACGCACCCGGCCGAAGCATGTTTAATTTTAATTTAGGAATCGGTTAAGGCTGTAGGCCCGCTCAGCTCTGGCCTGTCAATCAGCCTTCCTCAAGGCTGCATCAATTAGTTTAAAAATATTGAATGTAATTTTGCCTGACACAACATATTGCAGCTACTGCAAAATATAATTTATTTTAGAAGAAGAAATAATTAAACTAATTTGCATGTCAGTCAGCTGAACTGAGAAGCCAGGGGGGGAGGGACCTGTGGGGGACACGGCCCCAGGAGAGGGCACCTGTCTCCGCTCAGGCCTGGAGGAGGGCCCCTGGCCGTGTACGCTGACCAAGCTAAGTCCTAAATGAGGGGCCTATGACCCAACCCCAGTTCTGCCAGTGACCTGCCTGTGACTTTGAGCGAAGTCCTGCCCCTCTCTTAGCCTCAGTTTCCTCATCTATAAAATGGGTTTAATCTTATCTCCTTTATGGGTCGTTTTGTGTATCAACTGAGGTCGTAGGTAAGAAAGTTTGCTATAAATTGGAAAGGCCTGCACAGAGGTGACAATTCATTAATTGATCGATTTCTTGTTTTATACCAGAAACACTTAAGGTGGTACAATTCGGAATTATTATGATCAATTATTACAAATGATGCTAACTGTGACCAGGAGGGGTTTGGAGGAAGCCAGTGAGATGTGAGGCCTCAGGGTGGACACCCCGCACCACCTGCCGGTCACCTGAGCCAGTGGCTACACCTTTGATTCTTGGAGCTGCTAGAAAGCTGAGTGGCACAGCTTCGGCCCTGGTGGCTTGTGAAGGGGTCCCAGGTGATGCTAATGTGCAGCCAGCGGGAGATCCACTGGCCTGTGCCCAGGGTGCTGGGTGTTGACTTACCCCCTGGGGATTTCAAGACAGCGCCCAACTCAGGGGTCCCTGGGATGAATTCTGCAGGCAGCAACTTTGGTGGTGCAGACACACCTCTCTAGTGCTGCTGCTGCCTGCCCGCCCCCAGCCCCCCACACAGACCAGAGACCCATGCTTCTGCCAAGGCATTTCCCAAGTTCGTGACATTGAACAAGACAAGGTAGGGCGGCAACCAAGTGGGAATGATGTGAGATGGGGACGCGTCAACTCGCCTGGCTGGGATAAATATTTCGAAATATCTCCGTGTCAGCCCCTAAATTCACACACTGTTCTGTGTCCATCATATTTCACTAAAGCTCAGGGTGGGGAATGGAGGGAGGTAAGGCAGTTGGGATGGGCCAGTAAAACCCAAAGGAATGGGGCAATCATGGGGGTCTCCCCAGCAGTCACCCAGGGCACAGCAGGAGCTGTCCTGCTGGATAGTCACCTCCTGCCCAGCCCCCAATGCCCTGTCTCTCCCTGCAGCCCCTGCACACCCCCTCTGCAGGGGAGGGTGCTTAGGAAGGGCACGCAGACCCTGCTGCCCACCCTACCCTCCCTCTGCTGCAGTGGGAAGAGAGGTGCCTGCTCCTGGTGGCAGGCCTCCCTCTCTCCTCCCCCCAAAGCACCCACCATCTGTCTGTTTAAGTTCTCAGGCAACATGCTCTTAAAAATAACGGCTCACCCGGCATTCCCAGTCACGACTCCCATCGCTCGCCCCCGGAAAAGCCCCCTGTAATCGCTGAAGCGGCAGATCTGGCTGAGCTGAGAAGATATGGTGCCCCTGGCTATGGGGAGCTCCAGAGAGGGGTCGGGTCCGAGTTAATTAAGGATTCACCTCCCACCTCCACCTCCCACCTCCTTTCCCTGACCCCCTAGGAGGTGGCTGCACCTGCCTCCCAGTCTCCATTTGTTCCTTTATCTGCACGCAAGCAGCTGCGGTCAGCATTCAGTGGGTCCCTGAGGTCAGAGGAGGAGGCAACCGACCAGCCCTGTCCCCCCCAAACTCACAGGGTTCCTGGCTGCCTGGAAGCTTCCGGGATGCTCCCCAGATAGCACCCCACCAGTTCCGCAGGAGAACCAGCCATTGCTGGGACAGGGGTGCTTTCCTCTCCCAAGGGATATTCTTGAGGTCTCTGCAGGTGGAACAGGTCAATCACGGTTTAGGTAGCTGAGAGTGGGGTGCCAATGAATTCTCAGAGGTGGGGGGCTAGACTGGACCCACATTTGGGGTGCTTCTCAGAAAGAATAAGCCAGGAAGAGGTATCCTGACCTTCTACACTTGATCTTAGCCAAAAGGCCGAGAAGCGATCCTGACCTTCTAGAGTCACGAAATATCATTGCTGAAAAGGCCCTTCAAGATACCTATTAACAAACACACAGCACTTGCTACGGTTTTCTACAGTCAAGTACCTCGTAGAAGTTAACCAATCTGTCCTCTTAGCACACCTACTACTAGTAGCTCCATTTGCAGCTGAGAAAACAGAAACCTCTGAAGAAAAGTCAAATGACCTGGCATAGAACGCACAGCTACTGAGTAGCAGAGTTCAGACCAGAAACACTTGAGCCCGGAGGCCTGGCTCTTAATCACTATGCTCTGTTCATCTCCCAAGTGCGGAAACTGACACCAGAGGGAGAAAGGTCTTGCCCAAGGTCAAACACAAGTCAAGGACAGAGCCAAGCCTAGAATTCAAGCTTCCTTCCATCCAAATCTTTCCAGGCTCCAAAAATAAATAAATAAACAAACAAACCTTTCCAGGCTCCATTCCTTCATTTAACAAATGCTTTGGATCCTACGCTTTGCCACACCCCACAATGCTAGGGACCCACAGAGAAGTGAGGCAGAGACCTTGACCTCAAAAACATCACAATCGGAAGAGTGGGGACCTTATAGTTTTGCTGAGAACCCTGGTCCCGACCCGCTTCTGGTGGACTTGTCCTGCCCTCCTCGGATGGGGTCTTAAAAAAACACAGGCTTTGGAGTTCAATTGCCATAGACCAATTTAAACTTTTCCATGATTTAGTTTCTCTGCTGCAATATGGGGATATAAATTGTTCCAAACTATGGGATTTCTGCAAGCATACTTGAAATAATGCACGTGGATGCTCCAGGCACAGTCTCTGCACTCGGCGGTGATGCAGTATTGATGAGGACACTGCCGGGGATGCGATGTGATGCGGGTGACGACGGAAGGGGCGGAAATGGGAGTAACGGCGGGGCTGATTGTGGTAGCTGCGGTAGAGATGGTGACGCTGGTGCTGGGTGGTAACAGGGACTGCCTTAGAGTTTGCGACGACGCCACGGATGATGGAATGTTCTGGTGGAAGGGCGGGAGACGGTGATGGCGGTGAGACTGCTGAGATGGCGGTGGTGGTCGCGTCACTGGAGGCTGTGCTGGCAGGGTGGCCCCGCTGATGTTAACGGTAGTGATGGCTTCGTGGTGGAGTGGTAGGAGTGGTGATGGCAAAGGTGCAGGCCGTCCTGGTGGAGACGGTGATGGCGCTGGCGACGGCAACGGCAGCGGATGGTGCTGGGGTTTGGTTTACCATGCGAGGCTGTGCAGAGGAGGTCGGTGGTGCTAAAGCCCACGGCAGTGGTGGTGACGGCAACAGTGACAGTGACCGGATGGTTGCAGGGACGATCTAACGGCAGCATGACAGCAACGGTGGTGATGATGGTTACGGTGAGGATGACCCACTCGTGCCAGGCGTCCTCTTTCCTGCTCTTAGTATCAGCTCCGTGAGCCCACAGCTCTCTCAGCGTGCACTGTGACCTTATCCTCGCAGCAGATCTCATCCTAGATTCCACACTTGAGAGCCCTCACGCAACTCCTGTCTTCCTGTTACAGACAATCGTGCCCAACTCTCCCGGGCCTCCCTAAGGATCCGAATCCTGGATGTGAATGACAATCCCCCGGAGCTGGCTACCCCCTACGAGGCAGCTGTATGTGAGGATGCCAAGCCAGGCCAGGTACCGCTGAGGGACTGGGAACTGGGGGCGGCAGCCAGGACTGGCCAGGGGCACCCTCCGCCTAGGTCCAGCGCGGGTCAGCCTCACCATCAGCTCCCTGCTCACCCTTCAGCTCATCCAGACCATCAGCGTGGTGGACAGAGACGAGCCCCAAGGCGGGCACCGCTTCTATTTCCGCCTGGTGCCTGAAGCTCCCAGCAACCCTCATTTCTCTCTGCTTGACATCCAAGGTGAGCTTCTTCTGAACCACCAAACCCTAGAATACATGGCTTAGACTGCCTTGCTCCCTTCCCACATTGTAGATGGAGAGACTGAGGCACCCAGAGGGCCTGGGTTACATCCAGGATCACACAGAAAGTCTGGGCCAAGCTGGAGCTGTCACCCAGCCCTCTAGCCAAACTATGAAGGACTGGTTAGGGAGGGTAGGTTGGCAGAGGGGAGACAGCTAAGCAACCCAAGGATGGAGAAGTGGATGTAAAGATACAGAGAGGAGAAATGTGAGGGACACACTCTTAGGTAGAAAGAACCCTGCCTTTCAGGTTAAAAAGAGCTTTATCCCACTCACATTCCCCTTTGTATTCTCACGGCCATCCTGGAGGTGGGGTTCTCACCCCTCCACCATTTTGCAGATGATAAAGCAGGTCACCACCACCTGCAAAGAGAAAAAGAGGATAAGGGACCCGCCTGGGGTCATGTAGGGAGTCAGACTTGCACCTCGCTAGGCTTCAGTTTCCTCATCTGTAAAATGGGGCTACAGTGCCGGCCACAGCAGATAGTGAGGTGGCCCAGCGAGGTGGGGCTGCTGAGGTATGTTGTTAGCACCTCGAATGTGTCCTTTTCTTCATTCAGTGATTATTTCTTGAGCGTTTTGAAAACATAGTGCCTATATGTCAGGCACTGTCCTGAAGATACAGTGACAGACAGGACAAAAGTCCCTGCCCCCAGGGAGTTCACACTCTAGTGAGGGGAGACAGAAGTGAAACAAATTAATATGTTGAGGATGATCACTGGTAGGAGAAATAAGGCAATCTCCATAAGTCTGGACTTTATTTTGCTCAGTGCTGGACCCGGAGTACCTAAGCAGTGCCTGGCACATAGTAGGTGTTCAATAAAATGTGTTCAATAAAACGGTGAAAAATAAAGTGGGGTAAGAATAGAAGCCATTTAAATAAAGTGGTCTGGGAAGGCCTCTCCAAAGGAACCAAGAGTGGATAGAAGTATAAAGAAAATGAGGGGGTGAGGAAGCTCCCTGGTGGCACAGTGGGTTGAGATCTGCACTATGAAGCAGTCATAGCCACTGCAGCGCGAGTTCAATCCCTGGCCAGGGACATGGCGCAGCAGACCTCTCCTGCCTTGCCCGCTGCTCCCCTCAGCAGTGTGTTTCAGTGGATCTGCCTGTTCTGCTCCCCACTCTGTCTCTGAGTCCTCTCACTGCCTACCCCCTGCACCTCTGGCCTATACCCCAGTTCTTGTATGCATAAATATATAAACCACGTTTATATATTTAAAAGAAAGAAAATGAGGGGGTGAGCCCTACCCAAGCAGCAGAAATAGCAAGGACCAAGGCCCTGACTGGGGAGCAGGCTGGGGTGCCCAGGGATCTTGGCCCAGCATGGTGGAGTGAGGGAGCAACAAGACTAGGAGAACATGCAGTCAGAGGCATGAGGCCAGACCATGGGCTTTCCTTCTGACCCTGGAGCAGGGCTGGGGCCATCCCTAAGACATTTACTCCCCTCCCCTCCAAAGGGAGAGGCCGCAGGGGGTCCTGAAGCCAGGCCCATCCATTTTCCCATGAGCCATATTAAAAATATTTACCAATGGGTGCAGTTCTGATAACCAGTCAGAACACAGGAGGAGACTCCCGAAGGCTCTGCTTGCAGGTTTTAACCCCTTAGTGTCTTGACTATGTGCGTGTTGGGATCTACTTGGGGGAAAGGCTGAGGCAGCAGGGAAGAAGGACTTGAGGGGGCTCACATTCATGGCTGTTTAAACCTTTTTGGAAATGCTTCAATATTTTAACCCCTGATATATTCCTACCTGCTTCGAAGCCACCGGTACACTGAGCTGGCCCTGGACACACAAAGCCTGGCTGACCTCACCAAGGCACAGAACTTTCCAGCCGAAGGGCCCTAAATTCTTCATTCTTCCCCAACTCTCTGACTGGACCGCCGAGCTGGTGTGGGTGCGAGGTCTGGTGTGAGTTGCAGCGGCCGGCGAGGGTGGCAGCAGCGCTGCGGTCAGCGCAGCCACGGGAGAGCGCCTCCTCCAGCCCCCGGCCCCTTCTCTCAACCTGCCAAGCCCCCTCCTCCTCACCATATAAATATCCTGGGTGACAAACAGCTAGCCCGATCCATCTGTTTCTTTGTGAAATTTGTAGCCAGTTTGGAAATGTGATTTATAAATATTGCTTTTGCAGCCAGGGATTGACACTGATGTATGTCAGGACAGATGGATGGATGCAGTGCTGGGCACAGAACCTGCTTGGAAGGATGGGGTAGGGGTCTGGGGAGCCAGTGGTTTCCCCAGCTGCGGCCAGCTGCTACCCAGGAGGGCAGCTTAGGAGATTGAGAGATGATGCCCAGGGATTCCCTTTTACGGGATGGAGGAATGGCAGGGAGCAGCGCTCTCACAACATATGGCTCCATGGCCAGAGACAGCAACCCTGAGAAACAAACATTCCGCTCCTCTCCTCTGCTCCTGCTTGGGAATTGAGGCTGAGCCAGAGTCAGCCACTCATTTTTCATTCTGTCTACTTCTCTGTGTCTCCACTGCTATTATCTTACATCTAAAACACACAGTAGCTTCCTAACTGGTCTTCCACATCCACTCTTGTGTTTTAGATTAGAGTCTCCCCTGCACAGAATATAGCTTCAGTGAGGACAGTGTGTCCTGCTCGTGGCCATATCCTCAGAGGTTAGAATAGTCTTGGCCTACAGAGGGTCCAGTTAGTATTTCCCGTTAGGTGGGTGGACGCTGTGTTACTAGGCTCCTTACAAGGGCCTCTAAGTGTTGATACCATGAGGCCCTGCCTCCGCTTCTAATATCGTCTTGACTCACTCTAGCCATCACTTTCAACCTTGCAGCCACAAAGGGCTGCTTCAGTTCCTTGAGTGGTTTGTGCTTCTTTCAGCCCCAGGACCTTTGCACAGGTTATTTATGCTCCTTGAACTCACTGTTTAGGGCTCAACAATAATGTCACTTCCAAGAAGGACTCTTTGACCTTCAAAAGTAGATCAGGTCTTCTGTTGGGGTTGGGTGTTCTTCCTATACTTTTCCTTCACCATGGTTTGTAATTGTGGGCTAAGATGTGGGTTAATTTAATTTACCCATTGATGAAGAATGGTGGAGGATGGATGGATGGATGGATGGATGGATGGATGGATGGATGGATGGGTGGGTGGGTGGATGGATGGAATGGATGGATGGATGGATGGATGGATGGATGGATGGATGGAATGGATGGATGGATGGATGGATGGATGGATGGATGGATGGATGGATGGATGGATGGATGGATGGGTGGGTGGGTGGGTGGATGAGAACAGTAGTTTTACCACTAAATTTACTGAATAAATTCAGAGAAATCATTCTCTCTGAGTGTCACCTTCCATATATATAAAACATAACGGTGACGTCACAACTCTCAGTAATTGTGAAGATTAAACATTACAAGTATCTAAAATATCCACATAGTCCTGGATGCATAAAGAGAATGTAGTGAGAAAAAGGAGTCCCACACCACTCCCTCTTTCTCCCACCTTGTACTTGAGTGTCCTTTCTCCCCCAGGGGAGGACAGATGCTTACAAAACTGGAGTTGACCGACCCTAGTGACAGGAAGGCTAGCGTTCAAGCAAGAGTTTGAGGAACTGGTCTGGGACCACCAGTTACCCCAAAACTTGTGGCTTGCTCGAGCTTCATTCTCCAAGGCTGGCCCAGTGCCAGGGAAGAGACAGGCTCACACGAACTTGAAGCACTGTGACAAGTGCTATAACAGAAGTGTGCCTGGCACCTGCATAGTCAGAGCAGGGAGGAAGGAGTCATAAATCCTTCCTTTCCAGGGAAGCAGAGAAAGGAGGCCACAGAAAAGAGGTGACATTTAGCTGGCGCATGACAGATGAGGAATTTGCCCAGGCAAGAAGGTGGAGAGGGTGTTCCAGATAGTGGGAACGTCATGAACAGAGGCAGGGTGGCCTAGAGAGAGCAGCAGTGGGGGGAGGGGATCCCACACGAGAAACATAACCACCAGCATTTACTGAGCATTTCTGTGTGCTGGGGACTGTTGTGGGAGTTGTGCGTGAATTATACCATTGAATCCTCACATCTCCTTGACACTACCTTCCTCGGTTACAGATGAGGAAACTGAGGTCCAGAGGAGTGCATTTCCCAAGCTAGGAAAAGATCAACTCAGCATTGTTTTTTTCACATTTTAATGGAAATTATCACGTGTGTAAAAGTAGAACAATACAGTGGACCCTCACGTCCAGCTTGAACCCATGATGGGTAGTGCTACACCTGGATCTCTGGTCCACTTCACAGATGTGCCCAGGTCACAAGCTGACCCTCCCAAGGACCTTTGTCTGCATCGTATCCGTGCTGGGGAAGGCAGTACAGGGGCCCTAATGGAAGCTGCAGGGGAGAGGCGAGGTCACAGGGTTGGGGAAGGGACCCAGGCTGGCCCGGCCCGAGGTCAGAGGTTGATGACTTTGAGGATAGGAAGAAGGACTTAGGAGTGAGGCTGGGCCCCCACGAGGAGACAGGCTCCCCTTCTGTGGAGTTGGCTGTGTAGGGTCCAGAGGTCAGCCGGACTCTGGGCAGCACGCTCACTGGCAGCCTGGCTGGGCAGAGCCTTCAAAATGATCGAGGGCCAGAGCTACCCAGGAGAGGTGTAGAAGAGGCAGGGTGGGGGGGGTGGGGCAGAGAAGGGGGTACCACCTAGTACCTAAGCCCGTGCTCAGAGACCAGATGCTTCTGAGTCCTCCTGCCACCTCCACCGCGAAGCAACACATTGAATGGCATTGTGCATGTTCTCTCTGGCCGTGTGTGTTAAAAGAGGCAGTGAGGAGACCGCGGTCCTCTAGGATCCCCTCGTCAGGCCCTGGGGGCCAGGTCCCTACACTCCAGGCTCAGCCTCTTAGGGAGAGACTCCTAACAGAAGGCTCCCTCGGCCAACGCAAGTGCCGGCCAGCACTCCCGATCACCCCGATGACCCAGGACTGATCAGGGCCAAGCCAGCCTCAGCCCAAGGACCGCAGGGTCAGGAGGCATCGGGCAGCTGAGGCAGAATCTGGAGCAAATGCAAGCCGTTGGAACAAATAACTGAAAAAATTGACAGAGCCAGACACAGGACCATGGCCCAGCTGGGGACAGAATCTCGAGCTAGCTGTGGACAGGACCTTGGCCCAGCTGGAGACAGCATCTTGGAATCGCCAGGGATAGGACCTTGGCATAGCCAGGGACAAAGCACTGGAATAGCTGAAAATGGAATCTTGAAAGACAGCTGGGAATAGAATACTGGGACAGCTAAGGACAAAATGTGGCTGGGGACAGAGTCTTCGGACAGCTGGGGGAGAACTTGGGGGGCTCAGGGACACGAGACCCATGGATCAGCCAGGAGGCAGTAGCTTGGTGCTAGGGAGGCAAACCCCAGGGTGGAATCAGGAGGGGCAGAGACAGGAGAGGCCGACCCCGGCCCGAGTCACATGGCTCCCTCTTTTGGAACAGACAACACAGCCGCAGTGCACACACAGCACCTGGGCTTCAACCGGCAGGAGCAGGACGTGTTCTTCCTCCCCATCCTGGTTGTGGACAGCGGGCCGCCCGCGCTGAGCAGCACCGGCACACTCACCATCCGCATCTGCGGCTGCGACAGCTCGGGCGCCATCCAGTCCTGCAACACCACGGCCTTCGTCATGGCCGCCTCCCTCAGCCCTGGAGCCCTCATCGCCCTCCTGGTCTGCGTCCTCATCCTGGTCGGTGAGTTGATCAGAGCCGCCAGGCCGGCTCGCATCCCGGGGTCCTGGGTCTCCTTCCCTGCTAGCCCAGGGGGCCTCAGTTTCCCACTCTGTACAAGGAAGCACTGGTCGGATGCTCTCCGGGTCTCACGTATGACAAGTCTAAGACCAGAAGCTGTTCCTGCTGGCCCAACCTCTACACAGCCAGACTCTTCTTAATTTTTAAAAATCAAGCATTGAAAATTTTTTCTGATGTACATTATCCTATTCTGTTCCCTGCGTAGGACTCTTATTAGGAAGGGTTCTTGTGAACCTCCCAGTCACTCAGCCTGGTGTATCAGCCCCATTGTTCAGCTGAGGAAACTGAGGCTCAGAGAGGTCAAGTGACTTGCATGAAGGCATACTTAGTCTTCTGAAGGACGCTGCTCTTTTAATACCCCATCTGCTATGACTCTCCCAGGGGGCAAAACCTTGGGGCAACTGGAACAAAATCTTAAGACATTTGGGGACAACATCTGTTCTGGTATCAGCTCCACCTACAGCCAGTGGAATTCCCAGTGTTCTCCAGTGAAGAGGTCCAGTCACAGGCAGCGAACTGGGCTCAGGAGGTTGTCACGCCATCTCTTGCTGGCTCACCTCCGCCCAGACTGCTGAACTTCAGGGCACAGCTGGAGCTAAAGGAACTCTGGGGAGGTCCCGACTGCAGACACCAGCTGTGCTCAGTTCCCTGGGAAATGTCACCAGCCCCCTCACTGTTGACCACCGATGCGGACACGGCCCATCTCCTGCCCGCCCAGGCCCTGCCCATAGCCAAGCTGCACCTCTTCGGGTCCCTGCAGAGGCACCCGGCAGGCTCCTCCATAGTCGAGAGGCCCAGCCCCCCTTCTCTCCCCACCCAGCCCATGGCTCAGAAACCCTTTTTCCAGAGGGTGCACTTTACAGCGGTTTCATTTTCCGAGGCAGTGCAAACAAATTTCTGCCTAATTGCCCACAAATGAAGAAAGTGCACATCAGTGCTCTAAAGGTGACGGGCGGAATCGCTGATCAGGCCTGGCACATCTGTCGCCCGCCGCCCGCGCTCCCACCATCTGCTCTCATGGGCATCCCCCTAGCATTCCCGGCCTCCAGCTCCAGAAGTCATCCATCCATCTTTCCTACTTCTCTCCTGACACCTTCCCTCCCTCTGGACCTGTCCTCAGCTCCCACCCCCTTCCCTGTCACCAGCCACCTTGTTAGGTCACGAGCCAGCACCCTGCCCCGTGGCCCTAGCAGCTGTTTCCCACCACTGGCTGGAGCAGCCAGGAGAGTCTGGTGCTCGGCACAAGACCGAGCACATGTCTGTCCATCCATTCTCCCACCTATCCGTTTGATTCTCTGATTCACTCCTCAGTGCCCTTTTCAATCCACCCAGAAGGGTGCCCTGTGTGCTAAACTATTGTAGATAGCAGGATTTACCAGTGAACCAAGGACACCAAAAGCTCGAGTAACTGGAAAGCAGAGGTCGCCATTGCTGAGACGGGGAGGCCGAAGGTGGGAGAGAGGAAAGATCATTATTTCAAAGTTGAACATGTGAAGCTGAGATCCTCTTGGTCAACCCAGAGGATTCACTGAGTCGGAAACCGGCTGTACAATCTGGGCTTCAGAGGAGAAGTCCAGGCTGGAGGTTGAGAGATGGGAGCTGTCAGCCTGTAAATGGAACTTAGAGCCATGAGACGGAAGGAGGGCAGGGGAGAGGGGGTGTAGACCAAGGGCCAAGGGCGGGGTCCTGACAGCTGAGAAATCAGATGTCTCCTGACATGGAGAAGTCAGAGGAGAGGAGATGCCTTCTTAAGAGACTGAAGATGGACATCAGTGCAGTGGGGGGAGGAAGAGAACATGGCGTCCTGGGAGTCACAGAAGAAAGCAGAGGGGCAACTCGCTCGCTTGCCTTTCACTCACTAGGCCTCCAGCCAGTTCTTCCTGCAGGCCCTCGCTCAGCAAGCTTCAGTGCCTCCTGCGTGCCAGGGCTGTCCAGGGCCCTCAAGGGTAGTTTAGGGTATCTGCCTTGGGGTGGAGAGAGACATATTCAAGCAGCAGGGTCAGTGCTGAAACAGGGACTCTAGGAAGAGAGAGAATTTGCATTTCTAGTAAGTCCCCAGGAGAGGATGCTGCCTGTTCGGGACCTCCCTTTGAGAACCAGTGTGTTGGAGAGAGGAACCACCCCCAAGCTGGCTTGGAGCGCTCTAGAAAGGGTTCTTACAAGAAACTCCAAGAACAGGGGTGAGAGGTCAGGGACAAGGACATCTTTCACTTCTCCAACCCCATCTGCACCTCAACTGCCCCCTTCACACCCTCCCCCCTACCCCAGCGCCTGGAGACCTCATGAAATGCCTCTCTTCATGGAGCTGAGGATGGAGACCTCTGAGGTTGGAATCAACCCTCAACACCCCGTAAATCTCAACATAGCTCTCTGCCTGCCCTCACCCCAATGGTGGCCTAGCCTCCATTTGCTTACCCCCAGAGATGGGCAGCTCACTGTCTTGCTAGCCAGTTCAGGACTGACTGTAAAAAGGATTTTTTTGCGCGGAAATTTTAGGAAACTTGCACCTAAGCTTTGAACCAGGCTGGCTCGGCAAGGGTGGGAGGGGAGCAGAACACCCTGGTGGGGCTCAGCCCTCACTCGCCCCCTTCTGTCTCCTGCGTAGTGCTGGTGCTGCTGATCCTCACCCTCAGGCGCCACCACAAGAGCCATCTGAGCTCGGAAGAGGACGAGGACATGCGGGACAATGTCATCAAATACAATGACGAGGGCGGCGGTGAGCAGGACACCGAAGCCTACGATATGTCGGCGCTGCGGAGCCTCTACGACTTCGGCGAGCTCAAGGGTGGCGACGCGGGCGGCGGCGGCGGCGGCGGCGGGGACAGGGGCAGCCCCTCGCCGCCAGGCCTGCCCTCAGAGCGCCACTCGCTGCCCCAGGGGCCACCGAGCCCCGAGCCGGACTTCTCGGTGTTCAGGGACTTCATCAGCCGCAAGGTGGCGCTGGCGGACGGGGACCTGTCGGTGCCGCCCTACGACGCCTTCCAGACCTATGCCTTCGAGGGCGCGGACTCGCCGGCCGCCTCGCTCAGCTCGCTGCACAGCGGCTCGTCGGGCTCCGAGCAGGACTTTGCCTATCTCAGCAGCTGGGGCCCGCGCTTCCGGCCCCTGGCCGCGCTCTACGCCGGCCACCGCGCGGACGACGAGGCCGAGGCCTCCTAGCCCTTCGCCCTGCCATAGGGACACGGCTGCTCACCCCACCCGGACTTCAGGAGGCCGAGGACAAAACATTTCCCCTACTCCCCCCTCCCCCCACCTCCCACACTCCCAGGGCGACCGGACACGGGAGGGGGTTTTGTGAGGGGTGGACTGCCCTACGCCACCCCCCAGTGGGGAGTGTGCAGCTTTGGGCCCAGAGGTGCGGGATTTATGACCAACGTCATTAAAACTGCAGCGAGAACAGGCACTGCGTGGCTCTGGGGTTAGAAGGGAGCCAGGGCGGCGTTGCTGTGGGGAGAAGTGGTGGGTTTGGCACGAGGACGCTGCTGTTCCGTGAGAGTCCAGAGGTCGGCAGGGCTGTTCATTTACTAAGTGCCTACTGTGTGCTGGGACACTGTACGGGACCGTCTTAGTCATCACAGAACCCATGAGGTGGCACCCGGGGTAAAGGAAGGAGAAAGCCCCCCAGAGAAGTGGCTGCGGCCTGTCCACGGTCACCCAGCCGGTGAACCCTGGCCTCGGGCAAGTCACCTCACTTCTCTGGGCCCTGGTTTCCTCATCTGTCAAATGAGGTTAATAACAGAACCTACCTCAAAGAGTTGAGAGGATACAAAAGGGTTCTTGTGTGTCCAGTGATTGGGGCAGTGCCTGGCACATAGTAGGTGTTCAATAAATGCTAGAGCCCCTGATGCTACCAGTATCTTTGTCATTATTAGAAGAGTAACTGCCTCCCAGGCAAGAGCTCTTTCCCTTACCAGATTGTCCTTGCCTTTTCCCAGCATTGCCAAAGGAGGGGGCAGGGGTCCCCGATAGAGGTCCCGCCCCTGCAAGGGGACAGGGAGGTTTCCAACAGCTGTGTGGTCTCCTGGAGCTTTAGGCAACACTAGAATAGGACACCTGGCAGGAGAGCCAGGAGAAGCCGAGCTGGGCGACTCTGGACCTGGTTGAGAGGGAAGGATTTGTGGGAGACAGAGGTCAGAAACCACTGAGCACGGTGGAGACCTTACCTGTCTGAGTCTGGAATTCATCAGTCACCCCATCTGTGGATCCCAGGTTTACAACCTCAGGGCTATGTCACTTCTAAGAGCCTCCTGTTCTAAAACCATGATTATAAGATATAGCTTATTTGTCCTCCCATCCTTCCCCCTCCTCCAGGAGATCCACTCATTCCACATTGATCAGCTGTAAATTCCAATTCCTACTAGCTGGACATCCTTCATCAAGGTCCTCAACTACTGAAGCCTCAGTTTCCTCATCTATAAAATGGGGCTATCATAGTCCCTCCCTTAATGGGTTTGTCAAGAGGTTTAAAGGAGAAAATGAATGTTAAGCTCTGATCTTAGTGCCTTCCTGACACATGAAAGTGCTCAATAAATGCTCGTTAGCCTTATTTGTTTACCCTCCCAGGAATTATTCATTCATTCCCTCCACATCAAGATCCACTCTCACAGATCCAGAGGTAATCATTATGTCCTCAGTGCCTTATCTGTATTATTTCATCTAAGTTAGATACTGTCAGCCTCAGTTCACAGATGAGGAAACTGAGACTTAGCGTGTAGTAACCCACCCAAAGTCGCACAGATCAAACTCAAAGCTTGACTTGGGATCATGGGCAGAAGCAGAAATAACCAATAAAAAATATCCATGGTAAGAGTTATGGCAGAATTTACAAAACAAGGTCCTGGAAATAATTCCTGGAGGGCTTCCAGAGGAGGTGACTCCAAATGTATCTTGAAGCATGAGTATGAGATTTTTGAGTTGCAAGCAAGAGCCTTCCAAGCAGAAAGAAGAGCATCTGCAAAGGCTGGAGGTAGGGGAGAGGCTAGAAGTATTGGCAATTTCAGGAATGGTGTGTGGTCCCAGAGGCTGGGTCCCAAAGTGGAAGAGTCATGGTAAGATATGAGGGAGGAAAGGCTGGTTGGAGGAAAGTCGAAAAACGATCTTGAAAGCCAGGACAAGGAACTTGATGCTGCTCAACTTGAACGTGTCTTACAAGGTCCACCGAGAGTGACTAATGGTAGGGATATGAGGTTAGTGGGGTCAACCCAAATGGGGATTTTGGGATCTTCAACTCACTCCATGTAGGGCCCATAAGTCATGATTCCTGTTGGTCATGCAGATATGCAACTTGGGTACCAGTGGGGGGAATATGTGATCCATTCTCTTGCCTGTGTATGCCCAAGTCTCACTTACAGCATCCCAGCAGCAACTGTGATGTTTGCTTTTCATTATAGACAGGAAACAAACCCAGAGGAGTAAAGGGACGGACTCAAGGTCACCCACTGGTACCAGAGAGAGCCAGGACCACACAGGCCCCTGATTCCCGTCTCTCGTTCCTTCCACATACACCAGTTGCCTTGACAGATTCTGACCCTGCCAAGAAGGAGGTCACAGGTAGATCACGTCTTGGCTCCCCACGGCATCCCAGAATCCTAGAACATTTTGTCCAAACATAGAGAATCACTTTCCCAAGGTCACAGCGTTAAAAGATCTTGCCAAAAAAATAAAGAGCATTCTTCATCCAGAGTCACCTTTGGAGCCTCTGGCTCTACTGTTTGCCAGCAAGTTCACTTTGGACAAGTTACCCTCTCTGTGATTTTGCTTTCTTCTCCACAAAAGACCACTCAGAACACCTACCCCATAGCATCATAGGACAAAACGCAGCAATAATGACTGACAAGGGCCATTTCCAAGGCACTGGACATGGCTCGGAGTCCCTTGCATGAGCTCACTCATTGCAGCTCACAACAGCCCAATGCCGTAGCCCTTGGTTTATAGGTGAGGAAACTGAGGCACAAAGAGGTTTAGTAACTTGCCCCAGATCAAACCTCTGCCGAGTGGCGATGCCGTGACTAAAGAGGGCCACTCGGACCACTGGAAGCTGCGCTATCAGCAGCGCACACTGTCCTCCAGCTGTGGGTGTCCTCAGACCTCCCCATAATTTCTTTTTTTTTAAAGATTTATTTTATTCATGCATACAAGAACTGGGGTACAGGCCAGAGATGCAGGGGGTGAGAGGATTCACCAGAGACAGAGTGGGGAACAAAACAGGCAGATCAACTGAAACACTGCTGAGGGGAGCAGCGGGCAAGGCAGGAGAGGTCTGCTGTGCCATGTGGGTCACCCCCCTGGCCGGGGGCACCAAACTCATGCTGCAGTGGCTGCGGTTTGCTCCATAGTGCATTGCTTAGTGCACCGCCGGGGAGGCCCCCCTCCCCATAATTTCTGCCAAGTCCAGAGTGGGGCGCAGAAAGGGCGGCATTGTTGACTCTAGTTCCTGCATCGCATTTGCCGTCCCCACTGACCCAGCCCCAGCCAGGACTGAGCTGGACTAAGCCCCGCACTGGACCCACCAGGGGCCCATGAATGCCAAGCCTGTTGTGCGCTTGCACATTTTTCTGATGACGGGGTCACAGACAAGGGTCTCACTGTGGCATGCACAGCCTGTGGCCGTCTGTCGCCTTGCTTCCCTCCAAGCTCCCCCTAGAGCAGCAAATTCTCTCCCTGGTCACTCGCAGAGCACTGCCTCCAGAGCTCCAGGCTCTCGCTGGGCACACCGACCCTGTCGGGGGCACAAAGAGCCTCCATTTGCCACGCCGCCCTCCTTGTGAGGCATCTGGGGAAAAAAGAAAAAAGTTCCCTTTTTATTGTCATCGTCTCCATCGCCGTCATCATGAGCTAAAAGAGCATTCCAGTCACGAGAATTGATGTCTGATTGGTCAAGAATTTTAGAAGCAGGATCTTTTTTTTTTTTTTTAAAGATTTATTTATTTATGCAATCAAGCACTGGGGTACAGGCCAGAGGTGTGGGGGGGTGAGAGGATTCACCACAGAGAGCGGGGAGCAGAACAGGCAGATCAACGGCACAGGCAGCGGGCACAGCAGGAGAGGTCTGCAGCGCCATGTGAGTCCCCTCCCTGGCTGGCAGCAGGGATCGAACTTGTGCTGCAGTGACTGCGGTTTGCTTCATAGTGCGTTGCTTAACCCACTGCGCCACCAGGGAGGCCCAGAAGCAGGATCTTAATGACGACGATGTTGGCAGCGGTGGTGGCACTTTCACAGATGCTGGCTGCATGCCAGGCCCTGCTGAGCCTTCTGCGTGAGCGTTACTGACACAGGTAACGCCCATGCGGGCTGAGCCCTGGTTTCTCTGCATCTAGTGCCTTACAGGTGCTGCCCTGCTTACTTCTCAGCAGTCACACTCATCAGCCCCCTTGTCTGCATGAGGGGCCCAGGGGTCACAGATGAGGGGGCCTTGTTCACAGCCACTACGCTTGGGACCTGAACCATTTCAACACCCAGTAATGAGCCTGCACAGAACAAGGAGCACTCTATTCTGAATGGAGTTTCCGGGGAGTGTGGGGAAGAGATCGAAGCAGTTGGTGGAGAGGGGAGGCCCTGGAGACAGATGGCCAAGTTGGGGTACTAGGTGGAGGCGGAGCCAAGGCTTTGGTCCACGGCCGGGTCAGCGTGTCTGGTGTGTACTGCTGTGTGTGTCTGCGTGCAGCTGTGCACGGGCACGAAGAAGGGCGAAGCCAGTGCTGAGCGCAGAGGTCAAGAACTAACCTCCCACCTCCCGATTCAGGCAGCTCAGCGAGCTGGCTGCTGTCATAGGGGCGGCTAAGCGTCCGCACCCGTCAGCCAGCCGTCGTCACTGCCCACCCCCGGGTCACGAATCAGCAGCTCCACTGACCTCCTGCCAGCCAGAGCGCTCAGGCCAGCTCTGTCACTGGCTGCCAAGCCTTCGGAAAATGGAACCCTGTCAGCCCTCGCTGGGAGGTGGGTGGGCTCACGCTTCAGTGCGTGCACATGACTGAGCAAGCATGCCCACCTATCATGCCGGCACAGGACGCGTGCACGTGTGCAGCCTCGGACGCCTCCCCAAGTGTGTGCACAGTGCAGAGAGCATGCACACAGAGCACAAACATGCTTGCCCCTCACACCGGGTGGGCCAGAGCACATGTGCACGCACATGCCCACACAGAGCACAAACATGCTTTCCATAGGTGTGTTCTCCAAATGCTTGTGCAGGCGCCTACCAGCACTCTTCATGAGCATGCAGGCATATCCACAACATCTGTGTTCCCAGACACCCCGGTCAGGTACACAATACGTATATGTGTCTCTTCCAATGTATCTGTGCACATGAACTCATAGAGCCTTGCCTGCAGTTCATAATGCATGTGCATCTTGGTATGCATGCATGGGAAAACACATGAGGCCTCAGATACAGTCAGTTACAAACGAACTAAAGTGCATGGTGCATGTGAGCATATTGGTCTATGCACACCTAACACACATGATCGCTTGTAAGCATCTAAACAGGAACCCTCCAACAAGCACTCAGGTCTACACCAAGTGTGCACACACATGCAGTGGTGTAGACCCCTGCAGATCTGCCTGCCTGAATGCGCTCACCTCCCCTTCCAAGTCACGCTATCCCTGTGCACGTTTGGGTGACTCTGGCTCACCCTTAGCCATGATACATGTGCCTAACTCCACACATAAACACACACAAACACATGCCTCCGAAGTCTGTCTGCCACACAGGCCGGGTCAGAGCCCTGGCACGTAAGCGCACCCATGCCCTCTCTGGGATGCAGCCTGCCCAGCCCAGATTGTCAGGTGTGCTGGGGACAGCAGGAATGGTGCCCACGCACAGAAATCGCCACTCACGCAGAATTGCATCTGCTGCAAACTCCTCATCTGCTGTGCAAATGATGATTAAATGTTATTGTGCAAGAGAAAATGGCAAGGAGGGA
The DNA here is from genome assembly GCA_019455555.1 of Galemys pyrenaicus. Taxonomy (NCBI): domain Eukaryota; kingdom Metazoa; phylum Chordata; class Mammalia; order Eulipotyphla; family Talpidae; genus Galemys; species Galemys pyrenaicus. The sequence continues at coordinate 4,661,111 of JAGFMF010011603.1, forward strand.
TTCATTAGCTTTATTGTCAGGGAGGACTCCATGGGCTCCAGCTCCCAATTCCAAGGCTGGCTTAACCCCTTGTGTGCTGGGGACACCCTAGTCAGGGGTGGGTTTACAGAGAACGAAAGCTCAGGAGACATATCTCAGCACTGGCCCACACGAGCCAACTCACATGCAGAGAGCACTGTGGAAGGAGTAACAAGGCCAGGCAGCCGCTCCTACTTACTCCTCATTTGGTGCAGACTTGGGTCTGTTGTATCATCAGATAAGTTCTCATCCCTCCCATGTCCCAGGAATACATTGAGACAGAGGCCACGGTCCCTCCTGGACACATAGGGCTTTTCAGGTGGAGAAAGGCATTCCAGGCTGATGAACAGCTTAAGCAAAAGCTTGAAGTCTTGGGGACACAGTAGAGTGCTGGACTTGTCCAGGAAGCACTGGGGCTAGACAGGTCAGTTGGAGGACAGATTGTAAAGGGCACAGTGGAGCCTTTCAAAGAGCTCAGATCTTGTCCGGAGAATGATGAGGAGCCATGAAAGGCGTGGCTAGGGCTGATAGATAAAATACAAGGTTCCCAGTTCAATGTGGTCTCAGATAAATAACAAATGATTGTTTTAACATTAGGACATCCTAAAGATTGCACAGGACATACTTACACTAACTTTGCACTGTTATAATGCACAGATTATAAACATGTTTGCATTGTTTATCTGAGACTCACATTATTTTGCCAGATCTGGAGACTCTGTGTATGGATTTGCATTTTTGAAAGATCTTTCTGGCTACTGGGTCCAGGGTAAATTAAAGGGTAAGAGAAGAGAGAGACCAGTGAAGAAGTGAAGCCACTGTCTCACCTTAATTAGAGAACTGCCAACCTTTGGCTGGGCCCACGGCTATCTATTACAAGCACCACATTTTCTAGCCTCCACCACAACTCTATATTGCATGGACTGCATTCCAGAGAACACAGTCTAAGCAGAAGTGTCATGTGGTAGCTTCTGGAACACCTTCTATGAAACTGTTGACTCATGCCTTCTGCCTCTTTTCCCTGCTCCTATCTCCTTTTTGCTGGCTGAGCAGCTGAGATGGCTGGCGCTCAAGCAGTCATCTTGGACCATGAGGACAAAGCCTGTATCTTGAGGATGTTAAAACAGTGAACTAGGAGGCTTGGTTTCTTTCAACTTCATGGGCCACCATACCAGCCCTGAATTGCCCATCTCCACATTTGGTTTATATGAGAGAGAAATAAACTTCCAACATGTTGAAATCATTGTTATTTTGGTTTTCTGTACCAAGTAGCCAACCCTAAATCTAACTGATTTGAGAAGCTAAATGGGAATCTCAGAGAGAAACACTGAGTCAGCAAGACAGGATTTGAGAAATACTTTAGCAGAAGACAGAAACTGACTAGATGTGGGCAAGGCAGGTAAAGGAGGTCACAGGCTTAAGTGACAAGGACACAAGGCTGGTGACAGGCCAGGGGACCCAGGAGAAACCTTGACCCTAGGAGCACGGGAAGTCAGATCGGCTTGGAACATGCTGAGCTTGAGGAGACCGCAGGCCGTGTCCAGAGGGAACTCAAGGCTGGAGCTCAGGAAAAAAGAGCAGCGCATGAAGGTTTGGGAGTCACCCTTGTCTTACAAAGAGGAGGCCTGAAGAGAGCGCAGACTGAAGGGGTCAGAGGGTCGTGGGTGCGGGTGAAGGGAGAGGGGCAATTCGGGCCTCAGTTTCTCCAGCTGTAACTTGGGAGAGGGTGAAAAAGCTGACTAAACTGATTCCTCAAGCTCCTTCCTGACCAAATATTCAAGAATTTTTATTATTTTTTTATAATTTATTTACTTATACATATTTTACATCGTTGCTCATTTTTGTACAGTGTTTGCTTTCTTTTTTTTTTAAGATTTATTTATTTATGCAGACAAGCACTAGGGTACAGGCCAGAGGTTGGGGGGTGAGAGGATTCACCACAGAGAGCGGGGAGCAGAACAGGCAGATCTACTGAAACACACTGCTGAGGGGAGCAGCGGGCGAGGCAGGAGAGGTCTGCTGCGCCATGTGGGTCCCCTTCCTGGCCGGGGGCAGGGATCGAACTCGAGCTGCAGTGGCTGTGGTTTGCTTCATAGTGCGTTGCTTAACCCACTGCGCCACCAGGGAGGGCCCCAGTGTTTGCTTTCTCCTCTCAAAAACAAGTGTTTGCTTCCCCCCCCCCCCATAAAATTCCCACCACCAACTCACCCGTTCACCATCATCAAGGTCTCTTGTGCTCCTCCTGTCCCTGTTTTGGTCCCTCCCCCTTCCCTGCAGTGTCTCTGATTTATAGTTGCCTGTTAATTTTATTTTTTTATTTATGGTTATTATTTTTTTCCTGATCCCTAATTTGGTTCCGTATATTCCTCCTATAAGTGAAGCTGTCCTATATTTTACATTCAAGAATGTTTTTTATTTGAGCAGTAGTTTATTTGAACAGTAATTACCTCTTTTTTTCTTTTTCATTTATTTTTTCTTACAATGTTTGCTTTCTTTCTGGGCTTAGTCCCCACAGACTTTCCACCACTAATTCACCTGTGCACTGTCACCACACTCCCTTGCGCTCTTGCCCTCCCTGCCTTGAGCCCAGCCCCTCCCTCTTCCTTGCAGAATGTCTGTTTTGTAGCTGTCTGTGTATTTTCATTTTATCTTGTTGTTGCTGTTTTTTGGTGGTGGTTGTTGATGATGATGTTATTATTATTTTAATTTTTCCTTGATCCTCTATATCCCTCCTATAAGGGAGACCATCCAGTATTTTTCTTTTTCCTTCTGACTTATTTCACTGAGCATCGTCCCTTCTAGCTCCATCCATGTTTCTGCAAATGTCTCTGGTTTATCTTTTTCACATCCAAGAATTTTTAAATGTGATCTCGGATCATTTATTTCTCCTCCTGTGATTCAGTTTCCCCTTTGGAAAATGGCATTAAAAATAGTACCAACCTCATGGGGTTATTTAGAGGATGAAGTGACCCGGACCAGCACCTAACTCAGCCCCAAAATAAGCAGCTGTGAGAGCACAGAGTGGGGCTCTGAGTGGGGGCAGATGGGGGAGGGGCAGCAAGGGGAGTGAGTCTTTTTCCCTGGCCAAGTGGACAAAGACTGAAAGCCTGAGACCTGTATGTGGGGCACAGAGTGGGACCTCCCACCTCCTAGGACGACGACAGCCTTGCAGGAGAGCTGGAAAGAAGCTAAGACCTCCGGGCAGGCAGGCAGTAAAGAGGGAGTATGACACTGGAACCTTGAGAGCAGAAGCTTCCAGCAGGAAGGAGCCTAGTGTGGGCCTCCTTGGTGGTGCAGTGGGTTGAGCGCTGCGCTGTGAAGCATCATTGGCACAGCAAAGAGAGTTCTATACCCGGTCAGGGAGGGGACCCACATGGCGCAGCAGACCTCTCCTGTCTCGCCCGCTGCTCCCCTCAGCAGTGTGTTTCAGCTGATCTGCCTGCTCTGCTCCCCACTCTGTCTCTGGTGAAGCCTCTCACCTCCCGCACCTCTGGCCTGTACCCCAGGTCTTGTATGCATGAATAAATAAATCTTTAAAAAAAAAAAAAAAAGGAAGGAGCCTAGTGGATGCCACTGCAGAGCTAAGATGGAGCAGCCCCTGAGTGTAGCACAGACCACTGAGAAGTGGACTTTGGGGGAGCAGAAGAGAACTAGGAGGAGAAACCCTTTGAACACCTCACATTCCTGTGCCAGCTTGCTCAGGCTGCCGGAACAAAGCACCCGAAGCTCCACGGTCCAAACAACAGAAATGTGTTTTCTTACGGTCCTGAGGATTGAAAGTTTGAAATGCAGGTATTGCAGGGTTGGGGCCTCCCGAGGCCGTGGAGGGGGGACGTGGGGGAGCCAGGCCTCCCTCCTCAGCTTCTCTCTGTCGCTCCACATCATCGTCCCTTCCCGCGCGTCTGTCTCTGTGTCCAAATGTCCCTTCTTCGGAAGGACGCTCGTCACATTGGATTAGGGACTCGCCTGAACCCCACAATGACCTCATCTTAACTAATCACATCGGCAATGACCCCATTTTCAAATAAGGTCACATTCTGAGCTCTTGTGGGTTAGGACTCCATCATTTGAATTTTAGGGGGGCACAGTTCAGCCCATAACATCCCCTATCCCAGCTGTCACCACAGACCTCTCACCAGGCTCCGGAGTGGGGGGTGGGAGGCCACTCTCTTTGATGGGGGCTCCGGCAGTCTGCGGGAGGGGCCCTGGGACCCTGCTAACCAGCCAAGATAGGAGGGGGAGGGAGGCGCAGATGTCTCCCTTCCTCTTCCTTCAGACCCACTGAGTCACAGGTAACCAGACAGACAGACACTCACGTGGGCTCCCACTCAGAAAACCTGCCAAACACATGAAAATGCACACGCGCACACAAAGACCCCCGTGCAGAATCCTCACTCACACACAAAGACACACAGAGTCACACATGCAGACACACGCGCCCAGCCATAGAGACACACTGACACGGGTCACGGCCCACACACGTCCCCAGAAGTCAGAGCCCAGACACCCGCCCAGGCACAACGGCAGCCAGGTAGATGGACAGACAGACACGTCTATGATCGCACACCCAACAGACCTGCTCATGTGCGTCCTCCTCCACCCACACGCACCCACATACCCATGCACAGACACAGGACCGTGGACAAGGGCGCCCGCGGCACGCACAGACCACAGACGCAGAAGCCATCTGCATTCTTTAATCCCGCTGTGGTTGGCAGATCCTGCCAGGCACACGCCATCCCTCTGGCCTCTGGCCCCACTGCTTACCATTCACTCCCTGGTAATTGGAGGCAATTTAATCCCCATCCCATGCAACCAATCACAGTCTCCACAGAGCAGACAGCCATCAAAATGCACCCTCCCTCCATGGGCAATGAAGCAGAGAACCCCCTCCTCACCCCGGTTTCCCTTTCCACCTCTGTAGCTGAGATTGGCAAACCTAGATGCATGTGTGCGTGCACACACACACACACACACTCAGGTCCTGAGACTGGGTATGCATGCACACACAGTCACATAGACAGAAACACACACAAGTGCACACCCACTCGGATATACCTAGAGGCCCAGGAAAACAGTGTAGCCAACACACAAAAGACACGGCGAGAAGGTGTCTATAGCTACACAGATATATGCAGGTTGCTTAGTGCAAGTATGTGTGTCATCCCAGGACCGTGTGTGAACACTCAGATATGCAGTGACGCCCTGCGATGGACACACACACACAGCCACACTGTCCCAGGGTGCCCGTGAGTATGAACACCGACTCACAAGGACAAGGAAGAGGTTTGCAGGCACAGATCTGGGGTGGGGGCAGGTGTACGCATATGCAGGCACACACCCCAAACACACAGGTCCTCAAGTCCCGCCTCCCAAACCCAGAGATGATGCAGCCCCTTCCCAGCCAGGGTGATTCCCGGGAGGGAGCCACGGCCCCACCTGTCAACCCGCTGTTTGTCACTCCATCACGGCCCGTGCGCTGACATTCAGAGCCCGGCGCTGAGATGATCGCATTTAACTGTAATGTGCCACAGATTGCGCTGACATTTGGAAAATACTCCACCTCGGGACCCATTCGATTTCAAACTTTTTTCCTGGAAAAGGAGAGAAATGGCAAAGGGGGCAGCGAGGGCCTGCAATGTTCTGAATAGAAGCTGCTTCCCAGCCTGGCCCCAGGATACAAGACCTCCTGCTATTCCCCCTAGCAATGCTGGCTACTGGGGACAGGGCCACGATAAAAACAGGGGGGGGCCCCAAGGCAGAGACAGAGTCCCAGGCCGTGCAGCACATCTTCACAGAGGACCTACTGGGAGCCCCATCATCAAGTCTGGGACCCAGGGACAGCACCTGCTGCCTGAAGAGCACCTACTAAGTGCCAGGCCCTCGTATGTCAGCATGTGACGTACATGACCTGACTTGCAATAATAATCTCATGAGGTAAGAACTGCCATTGCCTATTTGGATGATGAAGCTCACCTCAGAGAGGCGAAGTGACATTCCCCAGGTCACACAGCCAGAAGAGGGTGGTGGTGAAATTGGAACTCAGGTCTACCTGGCTCCGGAGCCCACCCTCTTTCCACTTTAACCTGGTCAGAATGAGGCAGGAGCTGAGTCCTCCCCAAGCCTCCCACTGCCTTTTCCCTTCTCTTCTTTCTCCTCTCCTCTCCCTCCTCTCTCTGGCTTCCTATCTCTCCTCCTGCATCCCCTCTCCCCCCCTCTAAGCAGAACCAATGTTCCCAGAATGATGGCACAGTCTGGGACAGCTTCCTGGAAGGGAGGAGGAGGGCCTGGGCTGCACCTGGAAACTTGGAAGAGTGGGTGGGAAGGACTGACATCTGCAGAATGTATGCGCAAGCCTCGCAGAAAAGCCTCTGGAAGTCACTGCCTTTCAGGGAACGGAACGGCTGGCCCCTTCTGATGGAACAGCTGCAGAGAGCTGGGACCTGGATGGGGGAGACTTGCCCTGGGTGACCTGGCCCTCTCTGAGAAGAGAGTTGATTAATCTCCTTAAATAACTTGAAGTCCAACTTCCCAAAAGGCAAAAAAAAGTTAGGTTAATCTGCTCTAAATGGTTCCTGAGCTACTTGGGGGTGGTAATCAATACACATGTTCTCTCTCTTCATAAGTAATTCTCAGTAATTGCAAGAAAGAAGGGGCGTGTGTGTGTGTGTAAAATGATTTTCTAACCACAGAGAGAATCCCAGGTGAGGGGATCAATCGGCCTCCAGTAGGGGCACCAACCCTGCCAGTGGGGGGAGGTGGGGGGACGGCCGCCATCACATCACGCCACGGGTCACCCAGGGGTCTATCTGCCTGGGGGGGGTTAATTGATTGGGGGACGAGAGGCCGAGTTGACAGCAAGGATGAGCTGAGATCTTCTGAAAAGCCAAAGAATGGCCCCTCCCAGTGCCAGCGCTGATGTCACTGGAAGCACCGCTCACACTCAGCATCAGGGCGCATCCTGAATGCCACAGGGGCCCCACCAGTGTCATTGCCAGTGTCCGGGGCAACACATCGCTGCTCGGCCCTAGCACCCCAAGGACACGATCCAGCTGCACGCAACCAGTCTCATCAATGACGACTGCAGGGTGCTACCAGTGCCCCTGCAGGCCCATCGCCTGTACTGCAGGAGTCCCCAGCCGCGTCCATCCCAAAGCCCCAGACTGGCATCCTCACCGAGGCGCCCAAGTGTAGGAACGGCGTCCTTTCTGAGCATCCTCCATCTCCATAGCCACAGTGCCTGCACATAGTAGGGGCTTAATAGACACCTTTTGAATAGCTGAATAAAGAGTGAATGTTCTTGGAAAGCACGAGAATTTCTTTCTCCTGTTCACCATCGATCCTCCAGAACTGACCCAATGCCTGGCCAAGAAGAGTAGTCCATAAACATCTGCTCGATGGATGAGTGGGTGAGTGGATGGATGGAGAACGGATGGCTAGATGGATGCTGGGAGGGTGGAGAGTGGGCGGGTCATGGGCGCTAGCTAGATGGTGCATAGATGGGTGATGGATACGTACGTGCGTGATGCATCTGTGGAAGAAGGGATAACCCGAGCACAGTTAGTATCATTTGTAATTCCAGACAGTCAGCCTCCAAGAGCAGAGTTCAGCACGAAGCAATCCGAGCATGAAGACAAGCGTGCCTGCCGCCCCAACCCAGTGGTTCTGTGCCCCTGAGCCCGCTACTTCGCCAGCTCCTGTGCGGTGGGGATGGGGTGGAGGTGGAGGTGGAGATAGGAAAGAAAGGAAGAACCTTTCACCTCCTGGCCCTACTCTTCCCCCTCCCCCACTCTCCAATCCAAATACAATTTTCTAGAATGTCCCCAGGTCCCAGGAAAACTCATCACCTGTGATCTGCCCATAAAAATCTGCCTGCCAGCTGGGGAGCCAGTTGCCATCAACTCAGCCTGGCAGCAGCGCAGGAAGGTAGCTGAGACAGGGAAAACAGGCTGAGGAGATCAGCTCAGGCTCTCTGCAGACAGCAGCCTTTCACAGACCCAGCAAAGCCCCAGTGCTCCCCAAAGTACCACCCCAGGACGGGAAATGCCCAGCCTACATACCAATTATCCCACCCACTATGTGAACCACCTGTTCCCCTGGCCCACCTGGCCCCCTTAGGAGTGTAGAGTCAGGTCCAGTCACTAAGAAGCCCCACTTCACAACTGAGGAAGGCGAGGCAAGGGAAAGGCGAGGGAACTGACCTGAAGCCACACTATCAGGTGTGGCAGTCAGCACCCAAGCCCATGTTGATGTGGCTCCAAGGCCTGACTCCAGTGGACAGCTGTCCGATGGAACCCAGGCCCCACAACGCCACCGAGGTCAGCAGGGCCCGTGACACGGGGCCAGGAGCAGCATCACACCGGCCAGGACGACTACGTGGCAGCAAGGAGCAGCCTTCATCTCAGACCCCTCTCACCTTGACCTCTACCTGTCACCTGGCCACATCCAAGATTCCCAGCCCCGAGGGATTTGTATCTCAAGGCTGAGGAGTTGGGCCCGACTGGGGCACCCGCCGGCCCAGGGCACACCTTCATGCCAGCTAGAGAGAGTTCGCAGTGGCCAGGCTGCACCACCGCTCAGCGAGCACCCGTCTCGCTTTGAGCCGGTGTTCTGCTCTTTTATCACAGAACCTGGAAACCTGAGCTCTGGCAACATTATTGAATCGATCATTGTTTTGCCCGTTTCAGCCATTCAAGTGCCATAGTCGTGATTTCTGCCATGTCCACGCACCACCTGGACTATCCCTGAATGCTTTTCTTCCAACATCTCCCTTTTAATACCTAATTTTATTTTGAAAGCAAAACTTGCATCAGTCCATGATATGGAAAAACGGTAACACAGGACATAGATAGAGACATAAAAATAAACCCATAAAGTAAGACAAGGAGCGGTATTAATGCCTCTCTGATGATGTTACTGCTGCAGGCTTCCTGCCCAGCCCCGCATCCTTTTTATCATCAAGGAAGATCACTAAGTGCTCCAAAGGTGTTAAAGGCACGCTAATCTAAACCCATCCTTTCTGAGGGCGGCAGAAGAACAAAAGAGAGCTGAGAGGAGCCGCCTTTCTCACTGGGACAGGTCAGTGGTATTCGACGCCATATTTATGGGTTCCCAGGGCCATGCAGACCACACACTTGGAACTGTGCGGACTCTGGGATTTCCCACGCCTACCTACCTGGCCACCGCCTACATCCAATGCAGGAAATAGGGGCTCTCACCCTGATTCCTTCACTATCTGCTGTGTATCTCTGGGCCAGACCCTTCCCCTCTCTGTGCCTCAGTTAGACAGAATATTCTTTCTTTTTTTTACAATCTATTTATGTATGCATACAAGAACTGGGGTACAGGCCAGAAGTGCAGGGGGTGAGAGGATTCACCTGAGACAGAGTGGAGAACAGAACAGGCAGATCAACTGATATACACTGCTGAGGGGAGCAGCAGGTGAGGCAGGAGAGGTCTGCTGCGCCATGTGGGTCCCCGCCCCGGCTGGAAGCAGGGATTGAACTCGTGCTGCAGTAGCTGTGGTTTGCTTGATAGTGTGTTGTTTAACCCTCTGTGCCACCAGGGAGGCCCAACAGAATATTCTCTACAGATGCTTTCAGTCCCAGTTTTTTAACATTCTGAGATTTAAAGGGGGTATGATTATGTTGCCTAGGGTTAGGGTTGGCAAACTTGTTTTCTAAAGGTCTAGATAATGAATGTTGGGTTTCAAGAGCCATACAGTATCGGTGCACTCCTCTGTGACACTGCATGAAAGCGCCCCAGAACAGGACAGAAAACGAGTGGGCATGGCTGATGGGTGTGCCTGCATTCCAACTAGCAGGTGCAGCGGGCAGACCCATGGGTCTAGGCAGACCCCAGAGATCCCAGGGCCAAGTCCACTCTGGGTCATGGTCTGCTGCTGGTCCCCTGTGAGGACACCCCCATGCCTTCCAGGCAGCCAGTATCTGTCTGCTGGCCCCCATCCTTTTCAAAACTTACCTATAGGAGAAGACCTACAACATTTTGGCGGATGAAAATCATGGATTCCTTCAGAGCTGACAGGGCTAGAACCCCAGCCTCTCACTTCAGTCTGGTGCAGCTGAGCTATACTCTGGAGAACCACAGATTTGAAGTTGAAATCTCACTCCCCTCCTGGAGGAGCATCTTCACCCTCTGGACCTATTTCTTCAGCCCTAGTACAAGCACTGATATATACCCATCCCCAGAAGGCTAATTGCATGGATTAAAGAGTTAATCTCTACAAAGCATTCAGCAAGTATCTCGTGGTGATAAGCCCTCAACACTGTACTTGTTATTATTATGCATAACAACATTGACAACCCAGGGTGAGGCACCCTTGGGCTGGGCTCCTCCTGAGCCCCCTCCCATCATGCAGCTCACCCCAGTTCTGCAAGGTTTCCCTGCAGCCCATCTGCTGCCAAATCACTGCCACTAATTTCCTGGAAGATAGCCTTGGGTCGGCGGCGGGGGTTGGGGGGCGGCATTTTTTCCTTTGGTTTGATTTTTGAATCTCAGTTTATTCTGACCACCTTAAGAGAGGAGGTTGAGATTTGGGAGGCAGGTCAGATGCTTCCTGTCACTTGGTTTTCCTGCTCTTTCACTCCTACCTTACCCCTCTAAAACCCAACCCATCTCTCTGCTACTCAGAATAACTTGTCTCTTCCCCAAGAAGGGACGGCAATGATATCTCTGCCCTGCCCTGTCCCCCTCTCCTGTCCCCCTCTCCTCCTGGGTACTCCCCCACCCAAGCCCCTGCCACAATTTTTCAGGGCCTTCTCTTCTCATCTTCCCCCAGCCTTGGACTTAGGGCACTGGCTCAAGGGGTCCCCCAACTCTGCCACTTCCTTACTGTGCAGCCTCAGGCACCCTATTAAAACTCTTAAGACCTGGGGCCTCCCCCAGGGCCCAGTGGGTTAAGCAACACACTATGAAGCAAAACACAGCCACTGCAGCACGAGTTCAGTCCCTACCATGGGCCAAAGAGCTGACCTACATGGTACTGCAGACCTCTCCTGCCTCGCCCACTGCTCCCCTCTGCAGTGTGTTTCAGTCCATCTGCCTGTTCTGCTCCCCTCTCTGTCTCCGGTGAATCCTCTCACCTCCTGCGACTCTGGCCTGTACCCCAGCTCTCGTATGCACAAATAAATAAATCTTTTTTTTAAAAACTCTCAAGACTGTCTCTTCCTCTGAAAAGTGGGTACAAAGGGGCCATCTCCCCGGACTGTGGGAGGACTTGCTCCAGGGGCCTAGCAAGTGTTCTGCGGGCATGCGGTATCCTCAGTGTCCGTTGCCCAGCTGGGAGGGGGTCAGGCCACCTCCCGGGGGCTGCTGGGCGCAGGTGGAGTCGGGCAGACAGGCCTTCCCAGCTGAGTGTTTCAAGCTCAGGCTCTGGAAATGTTGCAGCTGCCACTCTGCTACGACCCAGCTGGGACCCACTGACAGCATCTTAATTTCAGCCCAAGCTCTTTTCCAGACGGGCTGCTAATTAGGGCTAATGGGCAGCTCTCCCCGCTGGCTCCCACTGCCTCCTCCCCCTCCATTAAAGCGGGCCACCGCGCAGGGTCACTGGGCTGACACCCGGGCCCCACTGGCCAGTGAATCCTCCAGGTTAAGCAGCACTCTCCAAGTGTCTTAGCAAGGGTGAGGTTCTTGTTGCTTTTTCCCCTGACAGATGGGAGGTGGGGGAAGGAGCTGCAGTCCTCCGAGCAGGCAGGCAGGCACTCATTCTGTGACCACGTGCCCACTTTCCACTTTCTGCCAGACTCTGGGAGACACCAAGGTCATGCAGATAACTGAGACAGAAGTCAGACCTTCCTGCATTCAGGTCTTAGTTTAACCTTGCTCTGGCCGTGTGACCTTGGGCAAGTTACTTAACCTCTCTGAGCCCAGGTCTCCCTGTCTACAAAATAGTCTCTTGCTCACAGGAGCGCTGTCAGGACACGGGGGCTGAGCACGGTGGCCAGCACCGCAATCAGGGAGCCGGCAGGAGGCAGAAGGGACATAAAGTGACTCAGCACCACCCTGGGCAGCTGGAGCTGTGGTCAAGGGAGCAATAAACAGCAACTAGTATTCTCACCATGTCTACGTCCTTTCAGGGTGCTTATGAAGCACTGCAGGTATGAGCACGGCTACACTTACACAGCACGTACTCTATGCAGCCACTGTGCTAAGTCCCAACTCGCTGAATGTCCCCCGACAATCCCACGAGGTTGGTATGATCACCCCATTTTACAGATATAGAAAGCAAGACACAGAAAGGGCAGGTAGCTTGCCGGTGATGCCCTAGTTGATGCTTCCTTATCTACCGCTGTAAACAAATAAGCCCACTACTTAGCAGCTTAAAATAGTGAACATTTATGACCTCCGGTTTCTGCAGGCCAGGAATCCAGAGGCAGGGGAGCTGGTGATTTGGGTCCTCATGGCTATTGGATGATGCTTTTGCCATATAAGCCTCTCTGGGACATTCGCAATGTGGAAGGCGACATTCCTCGTGGAAGGCAAGCAAGAGAGGAACCTCATGTGGATGCCTGTGACCTTGTAACCTGCTCTCTGCAGTGACAGCCCCTCACTCTGCTGTCTTGTATTTAGAAGCAAGTCACTATGTCCAGCTCACACTCAAGAGTAAAGGTACTATGCACAAGCATGAGTACCAGACACCCTCAGTCCATGGGGGTCAACTTTGAGGTAATCTGCCACATCCAGGAAAGAGTGGAGCTGGTGAGGGCAGGCAGGCTGGCTCCAGAACCCACGCTCTTAATCTGGATTCTAAACCTGATTAATATCCCATCTCTGCAATGAGTGAAAAACTGTAGGCACTATCCCTGCCCTCCTAAAGTTCTCCATCTAGAGAGGAAAATAAGAGGTGGGGGTGAAAGGTGCATCAGTAGAGGAAGGTAAGGCAGGTCAAGCAGAATGCCTTCCTGGAGGAGGTGACCCCTGACCTGAGATGCAAAGGCAAGGCAAGATTGGCCAAGCAGGGAGAGGTATGGAAGAGGGTTTGGCAGCTGGAAGAATTTGTGTTCACATGAAGGCTGATGTATGTTTGGGAGGAAGGGGATTAGAGTGGATGGAGAAGCACCTGGAGGTGAACAGAGGCCAGGTTATAAAGGGGCAAGTTAGGAACTCAAATGTTATTCCAAAGAACTAGGAAACCAAAGAAGGTCATTCACAGTAAGATCTGTGTTTTGAAAAGATTTTCCTGAATGGTGATGAGAATGGAAGAAGGTAGTTGGGAATAAAAGGAGGGGTGAAAGGCTCTTCCTTCCTTCCTTCCTTCCTTCCTTCCTTCCTTCCTTCCTTCCTTCCTTCCTTCCTTCCTTCCTTCCTTCCTTCCTTCCTTCCTTCCTTCCTTCCTTCCTTCCTTCCTTCCTTCCTTCCTTCCTTCCTTCCTTCCTTCCTTCCTTCCTTCCTTCCTTCCTTCCTTCCTCCCTGTAAAACATATTTAACAAAGTCCCAGCATATGCACTGTTCTCGGCACTGAGGATATAGCCATAGGTAAAAACAGGCTGTTCTCTCTTGGACAGCATGTTCTAATGGAAAAGAAAAATAAAGTACAAAATTAATAAAGAAAATTATCAGAATATATGTGCTACAAAACAAACAAATAAACAATAATAAAGCACCGTAGTGTAAAAGTAAAAGTGGCCAACCTCATGGTCAGGGAAGGTGACACTGACCTTAAACCTGAATGACCAGAAGAGATGGCCACAGGAACATAGCAATGGAGATGGAGAAGCAGCTAGTGTAAAGGTTCCAAGGCAGAATGAGTTGGTTGAATACAGGCCTTTCCGGCCGAGACACACCAGCCAAAAAAGGGAGGGGCAGGAAATGAAACTGAGGAAGCCTCTGTCACCAGGAGGCTCCTGGGGACTTGGGGACCATAGCCTTAAGTGAATGTATGAAGAAACCTATTTTACTCTAGGCTGATGAACACGCAATCCAGTTACCTTCCTACAGCGTGTTCCTGGGCACAGACATCACCGAACTTCTAAATAAAGCACTTCTAATACTCAGTAATCATTTGCATTCGTTCATTCATTTTCCAACCAGCTTATTCTAGTTCAGGGTCTCAAGTGGCAGAGTCTACCCTGAAGCTCAGGTCCCTGGACAGGACCGTCCAACTCGGGACGCTCCCCACCCACACCCACCGTCACGCAGCCTGGGACATCTGACACCCCCCAATGAACAACAAGTGCACATCTTTGGGGTACGGAAAGAAAGCAGCACCCCTGAAGAAAACCCATGCAGACTGGGAAGAAAGTGCAAACTCCCACAGACAGTGGCTCTGATTTTCTCCCCGTCAATTCTATAGGGAAACCATATTGAACAAAATGGCCTTATTCAAGGGTCTGCTGCAGACAGAAACGGGAACAAGAGAGCGTGGCCCTGATGCTGAGTCCTGATGGGGAACAGACAAAGGATGAGGAGCGACATGGAGAAGCCACGACCCGCTGACCTTGGGTCAGCAGATTGGAATGACGCTGCTGGCCTCAGCGCACCAGGAGAGCCACCGAAAGTGATGGCGAGCAGAGAGGCTGGCCCGGCCGGGCCCATTTCACGCACTGGCCCTCTCCCCAGGGCCCAGACACAGATGAACAGTCCTCACCACGCGAACCCGGGTGAAGGCCGTCAGTTAGGCAACATTTGCATATTTGTTTAATAAAAAGTTATGGATGTACAAAGATGGATGATTAATTACCCAGCATATTTTCCCTGGGCTTCCTCCCCTCCTCCCCATATTGCTACAAAGGCCCCAATCCTTTTTCCTCTCTTCTGGCTGAGTCAGCAGATTCTTGTCTCTTCCCAGGACAGGGTACGTAGACCCAATAAATATGTACTTATTAAGTGTGTATTGCGACCGCTCAGGCCTGCACAAGCAATCCCGGACCGTTCTGCCTGAAGTATTTATGCCAGTACCTAGGGCCACTTTAGCTATTTATTTTTGCAAAGAAATTAAATTAGATAGTTTGATAGCTTTCAGTGTAATTATGAAAGAAATTTACATGAAATGTTTATAAGAAGGGGGATCATTAGGCACCAAACCCCAAGGATATCCATTAGTCAGGGCCCCCCTTAGTTCCTCCCCAGCTACTACAAGGGGTGGGAAAGTGTCCCTCCCAAGGAGAGTCAGGGGGGTGGGAATTCAAACTGCCTGGCCTTGCGCCCCAAAAGGGTGGCAGCTGTCTGTTTCAGCAGAGGACTGGAGCCCGGGGCGGGTACTCAGAAAATGCTCAGAGTGAATGAATGCCAGCCCCGCCAAGCAAGGGGTGTCTCCTGTCTGAGCCTTACTTTCCGCCTCTGTAATGATGCCTCCCTCGCCAAGTTGCTCTGAGAATTAAATGAGATAATGGAAGCAAAATGCTCCCTAAGCATAGCTGCTATTTATAGAGCACTTACAATATGTCAGGAACTGTTCCAAGTACCCTATGGAAACCCTGTAAAAATGTAAGCAGATAGATGTCAATACTGTCACCTTATCCCCATTGAACGGGTGGGAAAAGTAAAAGCTGAACAGACTCAATTAGTTAGCCCGCAGCTCAGGGCAGGCTGGGCTGAGCCGCACCTCCGGTCAGGAGCTGTGCACCACCCTTGCTTTCCTCAAGGTAGACAGGCGGCTCCTTCCCTTGCTGTGCAGAGTTAGAGACCCACTGCTTTCACCCACGCCTGTGTGCAATCAGGAAACCCAGCCCAGAGAGGAAGAGCACGGTGCCAGCGTCCCACTGAGCAAGCCGGGCTGGAACCCTCCTATAGCTGCGCTCACCTCACCGCTCCCCATGGGCTGAGTAATTAGCTGAGGCTGATTAGCGCTGATTGCTGCACCCCCTGCAGGGCAGAAGAGGGAGCCCCACCTTGGGCTGGGCCTGTGGAGTGGGGAAGTGGGGAGCCCTGGGGTGCTAGAGTCCCTCTCATCCACCCTCTCCCTTGCCCAAGAGCCAACTGTCAATGAGGCTGCCAGGGAGCTACAGTCAGAACCCCCGTAGGATGCACCCCAGAAACTCAGGGCTGGGAAAAGCAGGCTTTAATCCAAAACTGGGAATCTGAAGCTGCATTGAGGGCACTTCCAGGACCAGATCATCTGGCTCTGCCACTCGAATTAGCTATGTGTCAAGTTACTTAACCTCTCTGAGCCTCAGTTTCTTCATCCATAAAATGGGAAGATAATTAGAGTCCATTTCTCCCTGGGTCGTCATGAGCACAAAGGAAGACTCTGCAGGTAATACATTTGACAGGAAAAAAGGCACTTGGGGAAACCTCGTGATTATTATTATTACACAAAGTGGGAGAAGCAAAGAACTCTATTTAACCAGGGACTGGGTAAGTGATGGCTGCAGGAGAAAGTTCTTCCCTTGGGGGCACAGAGGCAGTGTGGGGTGGCCCTTTTCCTACCCTGTGAAAGCCCCCTAAATGTCAGGGGTGAGCTGAGGAAGAAAACCCCATGTACTGAGCCTCACCGATTGGCAGGTGAAGCCAATCAGGTGAACCCCATTCCCAGATGAGGGCTGGGAGCAGGCAGCACATTGCTTCCCCTGAAGGCCCTCCCATCTACCCCCCGCCATGACTCTCTTACCCAGGGAGCAGAGCCAACCTGAGACCCCAGTTCCACTCTAAGACCCCCCGAGGCAACTGGGGCACCAGCCAGAAGCCCCCACTTTGCATGGGAAGCCACCTGGGTAGTAGTCCCCCCTGCCTGTCCCAGGCCCTGCCAAGGGCAGGAACCTGCTAAACGGAGCAGGGAGGACTGAATGGAGGAAGCTAATCAGGGAATCCTAGAAAGGATGCCAGACGAGATCCAATTAAAATGCCAGCTCTGTGAGTTCCCTGTTTTAATTTTCCACAAATTAGCTTAAAAGGGGGGATGGAAATGAAGATATTAGGCTTGGGTTTTTTTTTTTTTTTTTTAGAGTCAAGAAGGAAAATCCTTTGAGGATTATATTACTTGTTTCTTAAAAAAAAAAAAAAATCCCTCTTGGCTGAGGAATTTGAATCCCTGCTCTACCCCCCTTGGGGGTAATTTTCAGGGCCTGCTTGTTAGAGCGCAAGCATGGTACCCCTTTATAATATAAAGCACCATTTCCCAGAAGAGCACCCGCTTCCGGCCTCACAGCTCAGGTCTGAAGCGCTACACTTGTTGCACAGGAGGCTCAGAGAGGAGAGGTGATTGGCCTGAGGTCACACAGCTGAGAGGTGGGAGCGGCTGGTTCCCATGATCACGTGCTCCCCATGCAGCCAGCTCTTGTTCAGCCCCAGACCCTGGTCCCAGACTCAGCCCTACTCCCCTGCCCTTCCACCTCCAGGAATCTGTGGATTGAGGAGGGGGCCCCAGGTGGGCTCGTCTGCCTGCTGCATCCAGAGGGCCCCCAGAGGTTGTTAGTACCCAGACTTCCTGGCCTTCAGCCAGGCTCTCCCCACTCTCCTGGGCGATGGTGATTTCCGATCCACATGCACAAGCAGAAGCTGGGTCTCCGTTCGCCCTTCGGCACTCCAGAGCTGGACCCAAACCATCCGTCACTGTCTCCTGGCAAAGGCCAGCTCTGCTCCCCCTCACCCCTGCAGCCCCAGCAGCCGGCACCCCTCATCTCACTGAAGTGCCCACTACTCCATGCACCGCAACCCCCCCCACCCCCCGTCGTCTGGAAATAATTCACTTTGCTGGTGTGGGAAGGATGCCAGTTTAGGCCCAGTGACCACAAACCCCCTTCCCTGTCTCCCACATAAGCAACAGCCCCCTTAAGCCCCAAAGCTTGGGGGGTCTTCCCAGTCCTGGAACAGGGTCCTAGCAGGGACAAAGCTCCTGCCTCTGGGCTGCAAGGCTCTGAAGTGACTTAACCTCTCTCTGCGCCTCTGTTTCCCCATCTGCTGAATGGGCGCAGTGGAAGTCTAGCTCTAAAGACTGTAGGGGAGGCGGGGGCGTGGCGGGGTGGGGGCAAGGTCTCAGACTGGCAGGTTCTGCCGCACAGAGAATTCCTTCCAAAACTGGGAGGTGAAGCACCCAGCAGGGATGAGACCCCATGTGGACCACGAGGCCAGAGCCAGCCGAAAAGACAAGACTTCCCTTTGAGGAGTCTCTGCTGCTCTGAAAGGGAGGGCAGTGAGGCAGGGGGCCAGGGAGGTAGCTGAAAACATCTCAGCGGCTCCCCTGGCAGAAGAGGGCCCAGAAGCCCTTGAAGCCTCCCAGGGCGGTGCCAGTGAAGCGGCTTCTCTGCCCCTGGTGGGCACTGGGGGTCCCAGGGCTGGCAGATTTTGTGAACTAGTTTACACAGGGTGCCTGAACCTGAGGGGGCCCTCAGATCCCGGTGGCACCCCGAGGCCAGGAGGGCCCACTCAGGAGGCCCGAGTCTAGTCTGGGGAGAGGCCTGAACATGGGATTGTAGCAGACCTGAGTGCAAGCCCAGGCTGGGGGCGCTGGCACCAGAGCACCCTGTGGACTTGGGGCTGAATCTGGTGGTGACGCTCCAGGTGTCGGTGTCTGCACACTGTAGAGGTGCTCTCAAGGCGGAGCCGACCCCCCTCCTCTGAATAGATTTGATTCCTTCATTGAGAAATACACTGAATTTGGGGTACACTGATAGTGAAGCACCAAACCTGAGCCTAAGTATGAAGAGCATCCCCCAACTGAGGGATGTTTGGGTGCCCTGCACGCGAGGTGCCCACCCCAGCCCTGGAGGTGTGTTCGTGCAGGAGCCAAGGCAGTAGTGGGGGGGTCCTGGGTAGCAGCAGCGAAGTGCCATCCGGTCCCCATCCTGTTGCTCATCCCTGACATGAGGTCTCCAGTCTCACCCTCCACCACCCCTCTGCCTCTCCCTCAACCCCCCCTGCCCTGAATCACTGACCCTCCAGGAACTGCTACTACTGAACCCCAAGTCTCAGGTGCCTCCACATGCCTTCCCCAGGGCGAGGCAGATGAGGGGTAAAGAAAAACCAACACTGCTTCTCCCAACAGGACAAATCCTTCCGGCCCAGGAAAGGCAGATCCAATTCTTGAGGCGCTTGGAGGCCCGCTGCCTTATCTGAGTCTCTGGAACAAGCATTTTGCATTTATTCCCCCAAATGTGTTGCCGAATTGCGTTCCAGCCCATGGCTCCCAGCCATCTGCAGAGAGAAATCCAGTTAGACCTTGTATAATAAGTTCCTGACAATCTTGCTGAGGACGCTGGGTCATAAAAGTCTCCTGGTTTTATCGCCGGTAACAGACACGGAGTGAAATTAAGTTGTCTTATCAAATTTAGATAATATATATCCCTCTAGAGTAGAAGACTCTGCATGGGGCTTTCATGGTATGAGCCCAGGAGGAGGACAGAGAGCGGGGGAGAGCTCCCAGGGCAGAGTGGGGGGCCTTCCTGGAGAGCCTGCAGGACTGAGCCACTGGGGACGAAGACTGGTTTCAAAGCCAGGCAGGCAGGGATTGGAGCTTTAACAGTCTTTCATGCTGGATGAACAAATCACTTTACTTGTGAGGGCCTCAGTTTCCTCACCTGTTAAGTGGGCGTGATGATGATAGTGCCCTCCCCTGGGTGGTGGGAGATTGCATGAGGTGCATGCCAGGCTCAGCCCAGCCATGGTGAGCACTCAGCGTGTGGTCTGTAACCCGGGTCTGGGAGAAGGACAAAGAGTGCTGAGCACGGATGCTTTCTGGTTCATTCTCTTCCCATTTCACAAATGGGAAAACAGAGATGGGGGATAAGTGGGCAGTGGTCACCCCTTCAAGACCTGTTCCTGCACACACACACACACACACGCACACGCACACACACACACAGGTCTAGCCTTCCATTTTTCCTTACCTTCCTTGGGAATAATGGGAGGTAAGATTAAATAGAAGATCTGGACTGTGCATTTACGTCCCGGTTCACCCTGTTCTGGCTGTGTGACCAAGAACCACCCAACCACCTCCCACCCCGGCCCCAACTGCCTCTGCCCCTGGACCTACAGTCCACTGCCTTGCCCAGGAAATGGCCGCAGCAGGTAGTAGCCCGCTGTCCCTTTACGAGAAGAGTGGAATCCCAGGGCCTTGCACAGGCCAGTCCAGCTGCTCCTGGGAAATGTGTCCCACACCCAACCCGCGTCTGTTGACCTCCTTCCTCCCAGGGCTGCGATCTTCTCTGCGGCACCCTCACTCTGGAGCAGACTCCCACCGGAGAGCTCATTTACCCTCTGACCAGGCTATTGTTTTTTCGCTTCCCTAGCCTGAGCTTAAGACAACCCCAGCTCACCTGACTGGAGTTAAAACTCATCCGTTCTACAGGAAACGCACAGCACCGTCACAACTCTTCCGCACAGCCGGAGTGTAAGGGAGCCAATGAGTGTTTACGGATTTCTCTGCGTGTGCCACACTCTGGGTTCAAAGGAGAGAAGAAACAGGACCGCCACAGCTCTGTGTTCCAAGGGACAAGGTCTGGCACACAAAAGGTGTTCTTTTAAAAAACATCTCGTGTTTACTGAGTGCTTGCTATGTGTCAGGCATGAGCTGCATTCTTCAACTCATTTAATAATGTATAATATATATTTCATTATAATAATGCTGAGACACTGGGAGCATAATTAACTCCAGCTTACAGAGAAGAAACCTGAGGCAAAGAGAGCTGAGACAACTTGCTCAAGGTCACACCACCAGAACATGGTAGAACCAGGATGTAGAGTCCAGAGCTTTTATTCTTACCTCCCAGTATCTCTCAAGCTTACTTGAAATGAAAGAAAGAAGGAAAATGGAAGGGTATATGTGTGTGTGTGTGTGTGTGTGCAGGAAAATATACAACTCAACTCTCACCCCCAGGACCAACAGAATGTTTGGCAAACATTAGGTGCTCGATAGATGTTTGTTAAAAGGCTGTTTTCTCATCATAGTCATATATTTCCTCCCCCACTTTCCCAAGACCTCTTGGATCGGGAACTGAATTACCTTCATCTCTAAAAAGCTGTCGTTATTACATTGTGTATGGAATAAGTGGCAAAAGCACCCTCTCTGGGCAGGCACAAATTCACAGGTGTGGCTTGGCAAGCTGATGCCCATTGTGCAAAGAAAAGAACAGCCTTCTTCCTCTCTCAACAGTTTGATAGGTAGAGCCCCCTCTACTAGGGATGAACCTTTGTGCAGTACACAACCTGAAAAACCATCCATGGAAATCCTACCCTGGTTCCCAGGGGTCCAGCACTACGCTTGGTCATGCAACAGGTATGTTTGTTGAGTGACTATTTGTCAACAGTTGTCTCTTTTCTGCTCTGTATCATAGGTAGCCAGTTTGAGCTCCAGGAGAGCGATTGGTGGAAGAGCCACCAGCTGGGTGTCATGCAGCCATGATGCCGATGGGGGAGTTTGCAGACATAAGAGGGACAGACAGGGTCAGGCATAATTGGTAAATATTTGTCTATCTAATCAGAGGGCCTTTTAATTAGCAATCTCATCCTTGCAACTGTTTTACTTTTTTTTCTTTCTTTCTGCGGGAAGTCAATTAAATGTAACAGATGGAGGAGAACATGGGGGTTTTCTTGTCTCCCACCATCTGTCCTATCCCACCACAACCCCAGCTGTGCCCATACCTCATTGGTGGGGCAGCCTATCAGTCGCCAGAGGGGTGGGTAGGACTATGGCACACTGATAAGCTGGACAGAGTCTCTGACCCCCTGGGTGCCCCCTGGGTGCTCCTGGATTGCCTGGCCACCCCACACAACCAGTCTGAGCCTGTTGGCACAGCCTGTGACTCCAGGCCCTGACACCCTTTACCTGCAGGGCATCGGCCCTCATGCCTGTCTGGGTTACTTGCTTTAGCTCCCGCTGCAGACTTGCGATGGACCCCATCCAGAAGAGACCCTTGTTCAGGTCCCCAAACATTTATTGAGTGTCTGCTTTCTGCCAGGCAATGTGTTGGACACTGGGAACATAAATCAGGCTGTCCCTGCCTTCAGGAATTTCCTGCTCACTGAAGGAAATGCTCATTCATTCATTCACTTATTCTTTAAATATTCACTGGCAGCACGTGTGTTCCAAGCTCTGTGCTAGACCCTGAGGACACAGTGATGTGTCCAACCATTCCCTGACTTCAAATAACTCACTTAAGCAGAGGAGACAGGCACGTAAATCCATGTATCCAATAAGTATTTATTGAGCGTCTACACGAGCCAGGCACTGTTCTGGCTGCTGGGGACAGCCGTGAGCAGCACACAGTCCATGTCCTTTCCAGGAGGGAGAGACAATAAACAGGCGCCTGCGTAATGGCAGGAGTGACCGGGATTTGAAGTTGAAATAACCATGGCATTGTGTAGTGTGGAATCTAATCGAACACCCGGAGTCCTTGATCTCGGGCCAACTCTCTAGGGCTGTATTTCAGCACTAGTCCCCCCCAAAAAAACCCCACGCCGCACACTCCAGCCATATTTGCTACTGCAGATGAGGTCTTCACCTGGGCTCTCTCCCTGCCTGCCACACCCTTCCCCTATTCTCTGCCTGGCCAACTTATTAGCTGAAATGCCCCCTCTGTTCCCTCCGGATCTCTCAAGCTGTGTCAGGTCCTCCTGCTGCTTTCCCGGCAGACCCTGCATCCAGTTTGGTTTTTGCCAGGTAAAGTGTCTCCCTCATCCTCTCTGGGAGCCAGCCCAGGGCCCAGCCTGTGTTTTGCTGCTGTGTACTATTTGTCCAGTACCTGGTACAGTGCCTGGCACCTGCCTCTTTGCCTCTCAAACCCACCAACCCAGACTCAACTAAATTATACCAGGTAGAGAGAGCAGAAAGGGCATCCCAGTTAGGGACCAAGATTTGGACAAACAAGCAGCTGGAAAGATTTCTCAGTGTTTCAGAAATAGGCAGCAACCCAGGGTGGCTGGATTAAGGGGAAGAGCAGGGCACGCAACTGGAGTTAAGCCTTGAATGTTAAACTAGGATGTCTAGACTTTATCCTTATAAGCCCATAAGCCAACTCCAATCATTCACATTCCTCTTCCATGATTTTCCCAGAGCATGCTTCTCTGTGTGACTGTTGGCTCTTTTATTTCAAGGATCACTTTTTCACTTTATTTTTTTAATGATAGCTTTATTGAGATATAATTCACAGAGCATAAAATCACCTTTTAAGGGTCTGATTCAGTAGTTTTTTAGCCTATTCAGAGTTGTGCAACCATCACCCTATCTAATTCATCACCTTAAAAGCCAGTACCCTTTATCAATCATTTCCCATTACCCCTCCCCCAACCCTGGCAGCCACTACATCTATTCCCTGGTTCTACAGATTTGCCTACTCAGGACAATTCATGTAAATGGAATCATAATAAATGGCCTTTCATGATGTTTTTTTTTTTCAATTAGCAAACTGGTTTAGAAATCCCTTCCTATTGCTCAGTAATCGTTTATGATACCATTCTTGCACATTTTATTTATCCACTCCTCAGTTGATGGGAATTTTGGTTTCCAGTTGACTATTTTGAATTATCCTGCTATCAAAGTTTATTTCCAAGTTTTTGTATGGACATGTTCTCGATTCTCTTAGGTATAGACCAGGAGTGGAATTGCTGGGTTATCTGGGTACTCCATGTTTAACTTTTTGAGGAACTGCCCAAATCTTTCCAAAATGGCCAAACCACTTTCCCATCCCACCAGCAATGTATGAGATTTGACTTCTTCACATCCTTGTCAACACTTGTTATTGTCTCTTTTTTTATCTTAGCCATCCTGGTGGCTAAATTCTAATGGGATTTAAATGACAGTTCATTGTGGCTTTGCTTTGTGTTTCCCTAACTGGACATCATTTTATTGGCCATTTGTATGTCTTTGAGAAATGCCTGTTCAGATCCTCTTTTTTTTTTTTTTTAAAGATTTATTTATTTATGCATACAAGCACTGGGGTACAGGCCAGAGGTGTAGGGGGGTGAGAGGATCACCACAGAGAGCAGGGAGCAGAACACGCAGATCAACGGAAGTACACTGCTGAGGGGAGCAGTGGGCACAGCAGGAGAGGTCCGCTGCACCATATGGGTCCCCTCCCTGGCTGGCAGCAGGGATCGAACTCGTGCTGCAGTGGCTGTGGTTTGCTTCATAGTGCGTTGCTTAACCCACTGCGCCACCAGGGAGGCCCCAGATCCTCTTTTTAATTGTGTTATTTGTCTTTTTATTGTTGAGAGTTTATAAGAGTTCTTTATATGTTCTGGATACAAGTCTCTTATCGGATCTTTTCACCTTTATTCTTGAAAGAAAATTTACATCACTCTCTAAAATGCAAAGAGAAATTACACTTGTCATAAATCAAAGGTGCTTATAAAAATAAAAACAATTCATTAATTCAACAGCAAATACTTAATAATCACTGTTGACTCAGGCGTGGTTCTTGGTACTCGGGATATAGCAATGAACAAGACAGTAGCATTCCTACTAACATTTCTGGTTTACAATTATATGGGGGAAAGCAAAACCCAAATAAAGGAAGCCAATGAAAATATCATCTTCAGCAGATTTGGTCATGTCTGGGGGTAATATTAGTATCAAATGGTCAAGAAAGTCCTCTCTGAGGGGACCCTCACGGGGACAGCTAAAGGAAGAGAAGTCACCAAAGATGGCAAAGATCAAGGGGAGAAGGTTCTAGACACAGAAGATCAAGGTAGAACTGAGCTCTGTGTGGTTGAAAGAGTGTGAGCAAGAAGGACAGCCATAGGGGATGAAGTGGGAAAGACAGACCAAAAAAGATCCCCTTCATGTGGCCTTGTAAACCAGAGCAAAAGGCTTGGGTTTATTGCAAGCTCAAGGGAATGTCTTTGAGAGTTTTCGGTAGTGGAGTGGCATGATCTGATCTGTGTTTTCAAAAACCCCTCCACACTTGAGGGGTTTGGGGGTGCGAGGTGGACCAGTGCAGAGGTTACTACAACACACTTGTGAGGGATGACTTGGACCAAGGGGAGGCAGTGCAACGGAGAGAAGTGGCTGTTTCAGAAGTGTCTGCAGGTCCAGTTGGCAGGAATCGCTGACGGGCTGGGTGGGGCAGGCAAGGAAGACAGGGGAGTCAGGATAACGCCTTGACGTGTAACCATCTACTAAAACAGGGCAGATAGGAGGGTAGGCAGAGAAGCCAGTAATTCGAGCTTCCACTTTGGACTTTTAGGTTAAGGATTCCTGCAGGACAACCAAGTGGAGATGTCAAAAAGGCCGCTGGAAATTTCTCTGAATCTGGAGAAATGCACTTAGAAGTCATGGTGGTATGCAAGGCCACCGAGCTGGATAGAACTCCAGACCAGAAGGTTCCAGAGGAGAACCAGAGGGGACACAGCATTTAAAAGGCCAGCCAACCACAGAGGAAAAGCCAAAACAGCAGACTGGGGAGGAACAACCAAGTAAGCAGCATGAAACAAGAAAGTGCAGCGTTGGAGAGCCAAGAGAAGGTACTTGGAGCAGAAGGAAGTGGTTGGAGAACAAATCAGTGTTGCTGAGTTCTAAGTAAATCCAGGCATCTGCTGATGGCGCCGAGTCTGAGTCTGATCTCCCTTTAGCAAGAAGTGTGAACTGTCCTCCTTGTCTCATTGAAAGAGAACGGTAAAGTCCCCAAGGGGTACCAGATCATGTACCACTTAAGGCTATCTCCCAACCTCCACAGAGTTTTCCTGGCAAACTTGGAGAACTTCCATGGGCAAAGCTGAACCATTAAAGGCTGTGGACAAGGGGTGATAATGAAGAATGGCCTGGAGGAGGAGCAACTAGGTAGGAAAAGCAGAGAGAGGGAGAAGATGTGAGGTCTGGATCAAAGCAGAGGAGACCAGTCAGAGCGCCCCAACCTTCAAACCTCAAAGCTAACACCTGCATTTCTACCTTGCTTCTGCTCATCCCAAACCCCTCCTCTCCACCAGTTCTCTCTTACTCTCCAACCCCCCCATTCATTCCCACTTGGCCACACTTAATTTACAAGTCTCAAATTTAGTGAGTGCTTAGCGTGAGCCAGGCAAGATGAATGCAAATTCATTCAGCACTTAGTTTGAATTACCTATTCAATTCACTCTCCCTTGCACTTTACAGATGAGAAAAGTGAAGCACAGAGAGGGCTAGCAAGTTGCCCAAAATCACACAGTAGAAAGTGGGTGATGCTGGTATTCAAACCTAGGGCTTCTGACTCAAGTCCGTATTACAGTGCTGGAAAGAATGGAATCTGACCTCCCAGCCCTCCTAGTGTCCACTCCTAGTGAGCCCTCCTAGTGAGCCACTCATTGGATCCCTCCAGTGACAGGCAGCTCCCCACCTCACGGGTCTGCCTGCTTTGCTCATCAGGTTGATTCATAAATCCCTTTTTCTCTGCCGTCTTCCTGTAACTTCTCCCCACTGGCCATTCAGCAGAGGCCGGGGTAGCACTGTGGTATAAAGGCTAAAATGGAGGTGCTAAAGCTGAGCCCCCTGTACTTACAGCTTTACAGCCTTAAGCAAGTACCCTCAAGTGCTCTGGGCACCCCTTTCCTCTTTCAGGAGCCCTGCTGATGGCAGAATCAGCTTCTGGGTGTGAGGATCACGTGACAGATGTAGGAGCCGTCCATACGGGTTGTCCTTCCTTCCCCAGCACCCCACCTCCTCCCCATATGGTCACTGATCATCAGAACCAGTGGCCCGGCTGCAATCTGTCCCCACCCCATCCCCAGGCTTCCTCCATGCCCCCTCTGCCTGCCCTCCTGCGGCTCAGGTAAGCCCAGCTGCACCTGCTCCCTAATCAGGATGCCAGCCACCTCCCACCGCCCCCTGCAGGGTCCCCATGAGGGTCCTCTCTAATTCCTCTTCCTCAATCAGCCTGTGCTCTCCTGGCCTCTCAACTGATTGCCCCTTTGTTCCCTGCCAGGCCGGAGCCTCTGGAAGGTGCCCAGACCCACCACCTCCAGATCGCCCTGTGGGTGCCCTGGCACCTGGGCTGTCTCTAGGCTGTGTCTGGGTCTGCAGTCAGAGAGGGCTAGGGTATGTTGGGGGCTGTACAAGCAGAACTACAGGGGGTTTGTGGTTGTACAGGCACACACACACTCTAAAGACAAATATCAACACACACGAGCAGGATGCAAAGCATTTACACACATTGTGGACAGACATCAAAAAAAAAAACAAACCACTGGTCATCGGTCTCTCTCTGGCAGGTTCTCTATCCAATCCAGCCTGGGTTTCATCTCCCCCCACCTCCAGCCCCCTCCTCACCCCACCCCTTAATTCCTTGAATGGGTTAGTTACTGCCCAAGGCCCTCGGCCTGAGCAAGCACAGATAACGAGGCAAATCTCATTTCCAGAGCTGTGTCTGGCTCGCACCCCACCTTGAACCTCTGGGCAGCACTCACAGGCACCCCACACGCCCAGCCTGCACCACCAGAAGGGCTGATGGTCTGGCTGCTCTGCCCTTCTCATCCCCTAAAAAGAGAAAATGGAGGGGGTCCTGGGGTAAGACCGGGGCCTGCTGCTGAGGGCCTGTCCTGCCCTGCGACCCCAGCAGAGCCCAGACTCTATCGGGTTTCCCTGGGCTGCCCTTGCTCGGGGCTGACTGATCTCATCCCAGCTGGCTGGCTGTATTCACTTCCAGCTCAGTGCTTAGGGTGGACCAGGGCCCCCCAATCCTGGCTGAGGTTGGGGGGAGATGACACTGAGCCTGGAGAATACCCTGGGGACCCCCTAGCCTTTGGCGCATCCCAGATCCACAGACCTAAAGCCCATTGGTCTTGCTGGGACTTTGGGGAGGGCTCCCAGACACCACCAGCCAGAAGGAAGAAGGCGGCGCTAGGGGGCAAGATCTGCTGCCCTAAACCCGGCCCAAGAAGGGCATAGGCAGAAACACGCCAGTCCTGCTAGGGAGGCTTAAATGCAGAACTGCTTCCAATATTCTCTTCCAGTGTGCTGTTCCCAGCTTTCCAATAGCCGGAACACTCTAGCCCCTCCCTGGCTCTCTCCTAATGCCCAGGAATTAAAAAGTTAGGAGTGGGGGAGGGGAAGGGAGGGACACCCACCCTCCCAGCGCCTTTCTGCTTGTCCCAGACCACTGGTTCCGGTAAGTAAAGCTGAGATGCTCACTCAGGGCCAGGGTCCTGCCTGCCCCAACTCCTTGCCCTCACCCCTGCCCTGGGCCTGCCCCTTCTCCTACACCCCTCGCCCCCATCCTCCTCACCCCCAACCCCCATCCGGTTCCCTGCCCCTCCCTCTGACTCTAGAAATCTGGAAGAGAGGGAGGCTCTGAACTCAGCTGGCTAGCGGGCCCTGCATCCAGCCCCAGGTAAGACTGACTGAGCAGGGGCTTCCAGGAAGAGTTGGAGGCCCACTTGGAACACAGCCCCCCCAACCCAAGACTTCAAAGGGGGGAGAGTCTGTGGGGCCTCCTCTCTGGGTCTCAGCCAAGGAGAAATGGCCCAGGCCCTCCCACCTGCGCCCCAGCTTCCTCAACTGCCTGCACCCTGTCTGGCCCCGCCCCGCCAGTACCTCCATCATCTGTACAGATTTATTTCACAATAATTTCATTCCATCCATGGCTCCAGAAAGATGGATTGGCTGGCGAGGTGATTAGGGAATCTGTGTTGGGCTCATAAATTTGCTGCCCCTCTACGAAGCTCCCAGGAAGCCCCCCACACTTGGGGAAGGTGGGTGGAGGGAGGTGAGTGTGCCCATCCATCTCTCCCAGGTGCCAGCACTCACTGCGGGGGCAGGTGGGAGGGGACAGCAGGAAAGTTGGGGAAAGAGGGATTTCCCTGCCTTAGAACTACGGAGGCTTCTCCTCACCTTGGCTGCAAACAAGGCTGTTTGTCACTAGGCTGGCAGGACCACCCGCCTTCCGCCCCTCACCAGCCCCCATCAGCGGGGAGACTGTCCCTGCTGGTGGACACTGGCTGGCTGAGAGAAGAGGGGCAAGAAGAGGAGCCCCCCCCCTCCATTGGTCAGCAGAAGGCGCGGAGCTGGGCAGGACTGGGGCTTGTGACAGCTAGCCCCTCTCGGGGGAGCACGCGTGCGCACACGCATCTGACAAGCAGGCGCATACACCCAGAATGTAGCACGCCCACACCAACACCTGCTGGAGAAGAGATGGCAAACTAATAGCAGAATCAAAGCAGCGTGGGGAAGAAGCATGGGAACTGGAATCTGGGAGAGCCCAAGACAGGGCAGGATATGGCTGCGCTGCTGCGCTGGGTGACTGCTCGACCTCTCTGAGCCTCACCTGTGCAGCTGCAAGGACAACTATGCTCCCTCAGAAGGCTACTGTCAGGGTCAAGTGAGAAGTGCCTGGTATGCAAATGGAGGCAGAATTATGGTTACTGTGGGGGGCCCCCCAAACACACACTCACTCATACCTTTTCACTCTCCTTTCTATATCTCCCCAGAGCCCAGTTCATCTTTCTTTCCATTTCTGCACTATACCTAACTGACCTCTCACCTCTGACCTCCAGGAGCTGCCTAGGATGCTACAGCCCAGAGCCCCCAAGGGCCCCATACAGGTCTTCTTCCCTTACTGCTCCCAGCCAGGCCCTCGGGCCCTCCCCCTGCTCCTCGGGGTGCAGGAAACCCAGGAGTCACAGGGAAGCCTGCGGAGGCAGCTTGGAGGTCATTCAGGATGGTTGGGGGAGGAGAAGTGGGGGCCTTCCTGGTGGCCTGGGGCTGTCTCAGCATTATCACAGTCAGCAATATGGCCTGTGTTCTATGCCCAGCCAGGGAGCTGCCCCACATGCGCAGCAGACCTCTCCTGTGCGCCCCTCAGCAGTGTATTTCAGCCAGTCCGCCTGTTCTGCTCCCCTCTGTGTCTCTGGTGAGTCCTCTCACCCCCACACCTCTGGCCTGCACCCCAGTTCTTGTGTGCATAAATAAATCTTGAAGGATAAATAAATAAAATAAAAAGTGAAAGGAAGAAGAGATGCCACAAACGATGTGAACCCAGAGACAGGTCTCAAGTGGCAGACTGAGGGCCAGATGTGCGGCTTTAGGTCCTGGCTGAATGTTGGATTCCCCAGCAGAGCTCTGAAGGCGCCCAGCGCTGGGCTGTGGCCTCCCTCACCCCCACCACACAGATGCCCTCGGTCGCAGGAGGGTACCTCCAGCTGGGTCCAGGAGAGGCCCTCTGACTTGGACTCCTGAAACCCCTGTCTGAGCCTCAGCAGTCCCCATCTGAGGTGCGGAGGGTGCAAGCCCACCAGGCGTCTTTAGCACAATGTTCAGCATGAGGGGAACTCTAGAAGCCAGCTGGTGCCTGCTCCCAGTGGGACTGAGCTTGCCCCACACAGCCTCCCTCCAGGCCCTGTGCTCCTGCCCCTCCCCTTCCAAAGAAGCCCCACCCCTTCCTCAGGCTGCAGTCTCCCGCATTTCATTTCCCACCCCCCACTCCCCCTTAACCCTTCCCTGGGGTCCAGGCTGGGTCAGTTACCTGCACCTGGGTTTCTCCAGCCTGCCGGCTCCTGGGCGGGAGAGGCACAGAGGCAGCTCGGCCCTGATTTTATCCCCTTGTCACTCCTGCCCTAATTAGTATTCCAAGGAGAGCTGGCTCCACGGCCCCAGGATTTGTTTGCCAGGCGGCCAGTTCCCTGTCTCCCAGTTCAGAGTGAGTAATTCTGTCCCTCCCAGGCCCATTTAAGGGAGTGAATAATTAGTTACATTCAATTAGGCCTCTTGCTGCCACAGTGGCTCCTGCCTGCCTCACTTGGGGGGACAGGCGCACTAATGAGACGGCACATGTCTGACACGGGGAGCAGGTGTTAAACAGCAATGACCCCCACCCCTCTGCGGGGTGCCCAGAGCTTGGAGGGAATGGGGGCTGAGGTGTCCTGGAAGAGTGGGGTGTGCAGGGGAGAAACTACTGGTAGGGATGAAGGCCTGATGGAAGAGGTGGAGAGGAAAAGGGAGGTGGGAGGAGAGGAGTGGAGAGAGGGGAAGGCTGTGGGGGTTGGGGGTGGGGAGCAGGAAGAAGAAAAGGGAAGAGGGAACACACAAGCCTGAGTCTGGCCAGAGTCCTTCAAATACGGAGCCCCTCCATTAAGGGAAGGCCCATGCAATGGAACACTATGCAGTAATTAAAAAGCATGTGGTCGACCTTTGTTTATTGGCATGGAGACACACCCACCATAAGCTGTTAATCAGGGAAGGTTGCTTACAAAACAGTGTAAGAGTAACCCAAGTTCAAAATATATTTTTTGGCACAGAACATAAGTCTGGAAGGATCTGTAACTCGTGGTTGGTGGGAGGCTCATAGGGGGTCTTATTTTCCTACTTAGGGAAGAGGGTGCCATGCACAGGTATGACTTATGCATAATTAGCCAAAACAATAGCACTTGTTCAAAAGAGAGCAAGGGTAAGATGGAGTTGTGGAAGAAGGGGAAAGAAGTGGTGGTCTGGGAGCCAGGCAGAAGGCAGGGAGGGAGGTGGAGGGATAGGCAGAGACCGCAGAGGGTGGGCAGAGACAGCAGGGGGACTCCTGCAGGGAGGAGGAGGCTGGGAGCTGGCTGTCGCCAACGCCCAGCGGGATGTGCCAGTCGACTGGGAGAGAGGCAGAGAAGCCCCAGGGACAGGAAGGGGATAGGAAGAGAGGGGGAGAGCCCCCTTTTGCCGAGGGAGCAGAAGCTGCTCACAGGGCTTGCTGAGTTCTCAGGAGCCTCCCCAACCTTGCTGTAGGTCCCAGGAGAGCCCCCCCTCTGCCTCTGAGCTCTCCCCAGGCTCAGACTCTGGGACCACAGCATGGGATTTTTTCCTTTTTTTTTTTTACAAATTAAAACTGTATCTCCCCACCCCTGCAGGTGGGTTTGTAATTTTCTGCGCCAGAATCACTCTGGGGGAGAGAAACCCTTCGGGGCAGAGTCTTTAATAACTCCTGTTCCCAAGGAATCGACCACAGGGCCCTGGCAGCTTAAGGGGAAGGCATATGGGTGGGGGAGGTGTGTGCAGCCCTGGGGGCTTGGGAGTGGGCCATAGGGGTAGAATTTGGAGGACTTCCTCACCCAGCTCGGCCCCTGCACCCCAGTCCTAGCGCTTCAATGCCTTCAACCAGGCTGGCATATGCGGACCCCAAGTCCCAAAAGGCTCTCACTGGGGTCTGAAGGAGACAACCCAACCTGCCTGGGACACGGGGCTTAACTCAGCTGACTCGCCTAGGGCCTAAGTTTGCCCATATATAAAACAAACACAGACAGCGGAGTTTGCTTTACCCCAGGGCCTCTTTGCCATGCGTTCTTGGATTTCCCTATGGTTTTGATACCGGGAACTGGTAGCTTTTAAACTTCAGGACATTTATAAATCTGGATTCCAAGCCATACATAGGTCCCATTGCTTCAGGGCAACCAAGGAAGAAATTGCTAGGTGCTGCCCTGCCCCAAAAGAGGCAGAGCCTCTCCCTCTGCCTTAGGCTCTGCCTTCCTGGCTGCTCCTGGCCTGGCCTGGCCCTCCTGGGTGTGAGTTTGCAGCCCCGGCCCTAAGAGCTCGCAGCTTCTCAGCCTTACCCTCTGAGCGCCGGTCTCTCCCACCCACCGCCTTTTCTGTTAACATGCACCTATTTCCCTACTTTCCGGGTGGGGGAAAACTACAGGTTTTGGGTCAATCTAATGAGCTCCCAAATCCCAACTCTAACTCTTCAGACCCTACCAAGTCATTTAGCCCCTGAGCCTGTAAAATGGGTGCTCTGAGACCACGCCTCTGTAGGGCTCTCCTAAGACAACGCACGGGGAGTTCTCAGAGTCACATCTAGCACAGTGGACACTGGGGCCACATGCTCTTCCCGTGGTCCTCTTGCTCAGCCCTAGCTGGGGATGCAAGAAGTGAGGCTTGTGAAAGGAAGGAGGAGTGGAGACGGGGAGACCCAGGGGACTGATGAAGTCACAGAGTGAGGCTGCAGGAGACTCCGGCCACGCAGAGGGAAATAGGGCAGGATGAGCTATGAGGTGGGTGAAGCCAGCTTCACACGCGTGTCCAAGCCATGAGGCTCTTCGAACGTGGCCTTGGCGCCACCTTCCGGCTGACACGTGCCTCACACCCATCCCCCCATACTGGCCAGAGCAGACCCTACAGTAGGTTGATCCTCTTCATTTATTTTTAGAATTGGCAGGACCCCTAGCCCTCAGTGGGGTCCCAGCTCCAGAGAGTAACTTTGCCAAGGTCACACAGAAAGCTCCTGGCTGAGCTCCATTAGGAACGCAGAACTTGCTACAGATGCCAAGAATAACAACTCCTCTTTGTCGAATTATACACAGTCGTGCCTTCTCGTGCATGAGCCCTGCTGACGCGAAGGGGTGACTTCTCCCAGAAGCACTCTGTGACAAGGAATGAAGGGGGGCAGTTTATTCAGGAGTTGAACTCAAGAAGCAGGAGCAGCTGGGAGGAGAGCAGGGTGGGAAGGGAAGGGAGCCAGGGCAAAGGGCGGCTAAGGACCCTGCAGGGAACCCAGGAGACAGGGAAGAACACTCTCAAATCGTCCCCCTTCCGCACTCCACCCCGAGGGCAAGGAAGCCTCCATCCCTGACTGGTTGAGTATCCTGGGACATTAACTCCCTAGCACATCTTACCTGCACCACACGTGCTTTCAAGACCAAGGGAATCCAAACGCCTGCTGCCGGAGAGCCGCTGTTCACAGAGAAATATGAACGTGGAGGGTGCTGGCTCTCCAAGGGGGTCCTCATACCACAGCATCAGCACCACCTCAGCACGCACAGTCTTGAGCTCCATCCCAGACCTGCTGAATCAGCCCTGGGCGGTAAGGCCCAGCAACGCTTCAGCGTGGCCGGCAGGCGGTTCTGACACATGCCATGCTGGAGAACCTCTGCCCCAGGCACAAAGGTGGCAACGAGAGTCTCCTAGAGCCTTCTAGTCTTAATACATAACCCCCAAAGCCACAGGTATTGTCTCCCCTTTGCTAGATGAGGAAATTGAAAAGCGGTGCTAGTGACCTACTCAAGGTCACACGAATGAATAAGGAGGTGGGTATGTTGTGTCTTTCCAACACAGTGCCACGCACTGAAATGAGTCCCACTAACATTTAGACTTTAGGTAGGAGATGAGGGCGAGGGCCCATGCCACATCACCACCATTTTGCTCCGTTTGCTAAACCAAACATCTCCACCTGGTCCATCCAAATGGTTCTAGAAGCTCTTCTGGGAAGTGTGCCAAGCCAGGTGCCCCTCTCTTGGCTCCCAGCTGACCTCACAGTCTCAAGATTGGGGACAAACTCGCTCCACCCCACCCTCTGGGCAGCAGATTACATTGGGAATTCCAAAGTAGCTTCTGGGGGGTGGACCCCTGGCTAAATCAGCCTGGCCTCATACTCCCACGAATCCTTGTGCCAGGGCTTTGCATTGCTCTTCCTTCTCCTCCCTTCCCTCCCCTCCCGTCCCCTCTGCTCCCACTCCATCTGCTGCTCCTCCTGGCTAGGCTCCCCCTCAGTTGGCACAGCAGGAAAAGAGAACAGGATGGGTTATTTTTATCCTAAGATACTGCTGGGGGGAAGGGGGCACCATCTGACCACGAAGCAGCAGCTCCTGAAGCAGTTGCGAGGTCAAAAGGAGGCGGGAAGCCCAGGAGACCCCAGGAAAGAGTTACAGATGTAGCCAGGTCTGGAAGCAGCACAGGACCAGAGCGGGAAGCTCTGAGGCCCATTACTCACTGCTGTGTGACCACAGGCAAGTCACTTCGCTTCTCTGGGCCTCGATTTCCACCTCTTGTGAAGACCCCACACACTGCTTTGTGAACATGAATCATATGGGGAGAATGCCCTGCAGACATGGTGAGAGTCTACAGAGACCCCCTGGAGGGGCAGCAGCTGGGGGATATTCTTACTTCTCCTCCAAAAGTGCCCTCACGCTGTAAGCCTGGCGGCAAGTTAAGCAGCTCATGTTTCCTAGCATTCCCACCCCCGTTTTGCTTTTTACACTATGATGACTTTTTAATTACATAAGCATTCTGTGAAGTCACTCTCCTTTTGGGGGAAAACATGAAGCCTTATGGGAAAGTCAAGTCTACCTTTAACCTTCTCTGTCCCAGACATGACAACCCTTTGAGCTGTGAATGTTCTGTATATCCTTCCAGAACCCTTATTACACCAACATATAGGACGCACTTCATGGTTAGATACAGGTCCACAAGATACATTATATTTTTAGGGGCCATGTGCTTTGAAAATAAGGTTTCTGTGCCCACCATGCTGCCACCTTTTCATACACACCCCCCCCCCCATGACAGTGATTTTGAGATTCTGTTGTACAAATATATTAGTTTTATTTAGTCAGTCCCTTGTTGGTGGACAGGTACGTATCTTCCCGTTATTCACTGCCCCGCACGCTGCTGTGATGGATATGCACGCACAAGTGTCTCCTGGCTCGTGGGAGCCGCCGTCGCTGTCTCCGGGCACCTGTCGCTCGCTCAGCACTGAACTGCTGGCTTGGAGGGCCTGCTGGGTATTGTCATGTGGTCTTTCCCCCAGAAAGATTTGCTTCCATCTTTAAAAAGCAAGTTGGGAGATTGGATGGGCTCCAGGGCTCAGGTAAGAGGTTCCCCCAAAAACCTCTGTTAGGGTTCCTTTCTCTAACCACAGGATGCAGGCAGGGTGAGGCTGGACCCAGCGCCAGCCCCTCGCCCTCCCTCTGCAGCAGCAGCAGCTCCAGGCTCTCCAGCCTCGTGCCCACCTGCCCAATGCAGGTGCCACCTTATAGTCTCTCCTGCACTGAGATGCGGCTTTCTTTGCCATCCTCCTGGGCGACGGGCTGGCACCCGTGTAAGGTCTCCTGAACAGGAGACGAATCTTCTATCTCCTCAGGAAAATGTTTAGTCTCGTGGTGGATCACCTGAGGAGCCAAGGCAGGTGGTTACCCCAGTGACACCTTTGGAGGGGCCCTTCCCTCCTAGTGGGTCCCTCCTCCAGGTGCCTTCCTTTTCCCAGAGGGTCAGGGCTGATTCCATGGGTGCCTCCTGCCCCCTGCTGGCCACACCAATAGTGTCAAGAAACTTCCAGAGTGGGAGCCAGGGGGTACAGGGAGCTGTTCCTCTGGCCCCCCACCCACTGACCCTGTGCCCAGGCCCCAAGACACAGCCCCCCAAGTACTGAGTGTCAAGAGAACAGCTAATATCAGACTTTGCCTGTGGTGCCAGGCACTCTCTGGAGAGATGAGCTCTGGAGAGGACAAAAGCTGGCACTGAGGGAGTACAGGGTGGGGGCCGCAGAGAGGACCCCGAGTCAGCTTTAGTGCCAGGTCAGTAGCCAAGAGACTATCTCTCTTCCAAGTTTGCTAAAACTCTGCTCTGGTCCCCAAAGGTGACCCACCTTCTCCTCTGGCTTCTTGGCCACCTTTTCTGGAGGAAAAAAATGAGCAGTTAGAACAGATCAGAAAACAGGTTCCAATCCCTCCCTTTCCATCACCCCCTCACCCCGGGACTCACTGATACAGGCAAACACCAAGAAGACCACCAGCAGGATGCCCATGGTGATGGGGAGCACAAGCAGGACTCTCATCCGACCCTGGGAACCTAGAGAAATCAAAACTTTAGCGATGGCTCCCCACCCCTATGGTGCCAAGAACCTTCTGTGTCTGTGGGCACCAGCATCAGACAT
Organism: Galemys pyrenaicus; assembly: GCA_019455555.1. Lineage (NCBI taxonomy): Eukaryota > Metazoa > Chordata > Mammalia > Eulipotyphla > Talpidae > Galemys > Galemys pyrenaicus. The sequence goes on from JAGFMF010011603.1 coordinate 4,697,608, forward strand.
TCCACACAAAATTTAAGGGGATACACAGGTAGTCCCTGGTCAAAGGTGGCAAGCAGATATCTTTAGAGTGATCAGCACTTCTTTTTTTTTTCAATGCCAACATTTTTAAATTGGGAGATTGAATGTTTAAAATCTAGATACTCGATTTCTCATAGAAATTTAGACAATCTGGCCCCATTGAGCCAGCAGCCCCACTTGGCACAACAGCCAGAACTGCATAGTGCTTCTTATTTCCACCTGTTTACCACACTCCCAAGTCCTCCCTACTCTCTGCCCATGCTGAGGTCCAGCATCATTTATGCCTGCACTGTTCCTTTCCTTGTAGATGAATGGAAGAAGAGGGAAAAGAAGAGGGGAAAGTAAGTATTCCTTGTACCTAAGCCTCTGTTCTAAGTGGGAGAATGAAAGAAAAATCAAAAGGTAGGGCAGGGACTAGGATAAGCAGGTAAGGTATTTGCCTAGGGCAAAATTTAAGGGGATACAAAAAAAAAAAAAAAAAGCAAACCAGAAACAAAACTCAGTAATCAAGATAAGGAATAATAATGTCACGTTTTTGAAAAATCAACAAACTGTGATCTTCAGGCCAGCTACCAGTTTTTCATTGGCAATGAGGCTGGGATAAGGCAAAGCAAGTGAGGGAGGGTTGTCTTTATTTAAAAATTTTCGTATTTTGGGATTATGGGGTTTTTGTATTGTGATACTTTTAACTATCATCTCAGAATGTTACGTATCTGGACAACTGCATTTTTCTAACACTCCCTTAAACGTGCCCAAAGCAAGGGCCGTGCTCACCTCGCTCTAGTTACTGCCCTACCAAGTGGAAAGTGAATTTCAAGAAAAAGCAGAGAGAGTGTATTTTTCTTGCCCCTGACCTCTTTCACTCATTAACATGACCTTCCTAGTCCTCACAGCCTGCATCTGTGCCACTAGCCCCCTCCTCCTCATTCTAAAATCAAAACAGAGACCCCACAAGCAAACTATGTCACACCATGCAGTGGCAGAAGAGCACCTCCAAAGCACGAGAACCCCTGCATGCCCCTTACACCAGCCTTCTAAGGGAGGTTCTGCTATCCCATTTCACAGATGAAGAAACTGAGGCTCAGAGAGCCCAGGGCTTGCCCAGGCTCCACAGGTGAGTTGCAGAGCTGGGATGCTGTAACTCCAAACTGCTTCCTCTCGTCTCACCCCTCCCTCCACTTCCCCTCCCAGTGCTTATGTGTGCCCCAGCCTTCCCCTTCTAGTCCCGATCTTCCCAGTCTGCTTCCAAGGCCCGTTCTCCAGGACTCACCACAGATAGCATCTGTCTTGTTAGTCCCAGCCTGTAGCTCCATCAGGCCTTTGTCCTCACAGCTGTGTACAGACACATGCAGAGAGAGAGAGAGAGAGAGAGAGAGAGAGAGAGAGAGAGAGAAGAGAGATGTTAAGTTTCCCAAGTGTAAGATTTCCAACCCCAGGGGGAGAGTCAACCACCACCAAGTGCACGTTCACTGAGCATGTGTGACCTGTCCCTTTCCAAGCTGCCCATCCCGGGCCCAACACAAGACCGCTCTGAGGAGTGCAGAAAAAGAGGAATGCACATCTTGAAGGAAAAATAGCAAGAGAGTGTCCAGGGAGGGGAAGGCTTGGTGACACAGGAGAGTAAAGTGGGAGTATTCAGAGAAGAGACAAAACCCACAGTGTCTGGAACTGAGAGATGATGCCCTTGTGCTTTAAGGTGGGGTTTCTGGGCCCCGACACTACTGACATTTTGGGCCAATAACTCTGCGGTGTATACAGGCTGCCCTGAGGAGTGGAACCGCCTAGCAGCACCCCCGGGCCTCTGCCCATAGATGCCCGCAGCTTCCCCCTTCCTCGTAGTGACAACCAAAATGTCTCCAGACATCACCAAATGTCCCCCGGGGAGAAGAATCACTCAGTTGAAAACCTCTGGTTTAAGGGCCATCCAGAAAGACTTCCCTGGGGAGGTGAGATGTGCCTGGCCCTGAAGGATATCAAATTTAGAGCACCAGCGCGTTCCAGCTAAGCAGGATAATGTGATACAAGGAATTCGGTGCATAGCATGCCAGAGGGTGGTGGGGAACGATGGGAAAACCGGGTATTCAGAGCCAGATCACTGATAATTGGGCCTGAAGGTTTCCACTGGGTTCATCTGGTGAGTCCTGTCAGCCTCCAACCAAGTGATTTAAGTAGTGACAGGGCTCAATGGCCAGAGAGCTCACAGGTGAAATTTCAGAAAAGTGGCCAGCCAGGAGCCACTGTGGGTGTCTGGACGTGAGAGGACGAAGACCCGGCCCAAGGTGGTCCCAGGAGGAGTGGGGAGGAAGGGACGGAGAAGGAAGGGGCGGAAAAGCCCAAGGAGGAGAGGAAAGAGAAGAGCTTCGAAGAAAGTCTGTGTGAGAAGACTCTGTGAGAAGGGTGTTTGAGCGTTTACAAGACACCTCTAAAGTCCCCCCTCCAGCCTGGTGAGACAGAAGTCACCCCGTTCTCCAAAGGAGGCACCGAGGCTCAGAAAGATGAGGGCCACATGCCTCCCTGGGCTCACGCCCTTTCTAAGCTGCAGTGAGACGCCTCCAGCTGCCAGCCAGCGCTTGTCAGCGAAGACACCGGCACAGATGTGTGCCTACCCGGCACCGGGAGCTCTTCTGGGCATAAGAGGCACGTCCGCGGAGGGGAAACGTCTCTACATTTGAGGAATGTGCAGCCTCCTGAAGAAAGGCAGACTGCAAACAAGTGCGGAAGTTTACATGGATGATGCCACGTGCGTGGACGGTGTGTGCTTGCATGTGTGTGTCTGTGCATGTCAGTCTCTGGAGGGACACAGGAGCAGCGGCTGCCTCCAGGGAGAAGTGGGTGGCCAAGGGACAGGGTGAAAGGGAGCCATCACTGTGACCCTCTTGTGCCTTATGTCCCATGCGCCTGTCTTACCCATTTTTAAAAATTGAATGTAAAGGGTTAGCGGGGGGTGTGTTTAAGGGTATTCTAGACAGAAAAGGTTGATGCAAGAGGATGAACAGGATGTTGAGGGGACTGCGAGTAACAGGATGTAGACAGTCAGCGGCCGCTCTGTCTGAGGAAGCAGAAGCCACGAAGCATTTTAAGTAGGGAGCACTGTGATTCGCAATGAACTGCAGAGAGCACACTCCTGCGAGAGGCTGGGGAGCCAGTGGAAGGGGAGAGACTGGAGGCGGGGAGAACGGCAAGGAGGCCAAGGCGCCACCCAGACACCATGACAGGGCCCAGCTGAAGTGGTGGCCAGGGACCAGCGAGGAGACAGACCCCAACACAGGGGATGGCTGATGGACAGGCGCTGGCGGCTGATGTGGAGGTCACAGGCAGGGGGCCCAGAAAGCCCTTCAAGGAGGGTGAGGGGAGCAGGCTGGGAGACGACTTAGGATGACTGTGGGTCAGCCAAGTGGAGGTGCACCCTTGGCAGCTAGACATGACAGCCTGGGACCCAGGAGATGACTCTGGACAGGAGTTGATCGGGAGCCACCTGAGGGACATGGTAGCTGAGGCCAAGGACAGGGACGAGATGAGCAGGAGAGCAGCAAAGTGGCTGCAGAGTCGAGTCTAGAACCAAGGCCCAGAAAGCCTGTTGAGGGGGAGGAGGAGGTGAGCTGAGAAGAAGGGGGGTTTCAGGAGGAAGGCGACATCGAAGGTGTCGATGACCACCAGCAGGAAGCTGCGGCAGAGCGTGCGTCTGGTTGGCCACAGGTCACTCCAGGTGCTCGAGTGTGTGGGGCTGGGGGGCTGGGGCTCAGGACAGGCGGCAGGGAGGGAGGCAGGGCCCACGCTCCTCGGAGATGAGTCCTTATACCTTGTCCAGGGGTAACACTTTTCGGAAGCAGACGACACATTGGAGAAGAAGCCGGCGCGGCAGGGTTCACAGATGGTGTCAGAAACCTCTGTAGCTAGAAGGGAGGAGGGGGCACTGGTCATCACGGCAGACCCCCTGCCTGGCTCTCAGGGGAGTCGGTGGAACGTCCTTCCCCAGCCTGAGCCCCTCCTCCCACTGCCACCCCTCAGGAGCTTTCTCCCCCTGTTCTCCAAGGCAGGGGTTCATGGCAAGAAACTGAAAGAGAAAGTTTCCATGTCCTGCTCAGCCTAGTGGAGACGCCCACGGAGCAGGCTGGAGTCCCCACTCCCTCTGCCTCCTCAACCTGGTTCTCCGCTGCTCCCTCTGGCCTTCGAGCTGACCCCCACGGGACACTCACCCATCTGCTTGACACCGTAGCCAGGGGAGCACTCGCTGTGCGGGAGGCACCGCTCACAGGCTTCGCCGGTACAGTGCTGGCCTTCCTTACACCTGCAAGTGGTGTCTGTGTCCAAGGTGCCCTCCGTGCGAACCTGGAACCCTAGGTCTGAGCGGAGAGGGGCGAGAAGGATGGGAACCCCTGACCGTGCCTGTGCCCGGGGTGCTGCTCACACCTCCTACTCCTGTCTTAGACCCTCTTCCAGGTGAGAATGGCAACCAAATTACTTGACAACCAGTACAACCCAGGTGCCAGCCAATCACAACGGGCCCCGGCCGGTAAAACGAAAGAAAACTAGAATGGCTACCTAGTCAGGAGTGAGCTGGAAAACCCCTGCTCCCAAGAACCCCGGCCCGGCAGCTCACGCACTGTGGTCACAGTATTTGTGTTGGTGGCAGTGTGTTTCTCTGCTAAAGCTGTCTTGGAACTCGCCTTTACCGCACGAAGCACATTCAGTCTCAGCGGTGCCCGTGCAGTCCTTCACCAGCTTCTGTCCTGGAAAACATCAGGGAATGAGGTGGTTCCAGCCAACTCAATGAGCCAGACACTTCTCAACAACGGATCAGACTGGGTTCTAGGTTGAAAGATGAGTGTCCAGCCTTCATGTCTAGTGGGGGCATGGAGGAGAAAGGTGCCTTCATCCTAGGTAGGCAGAGGGAACCCAGATCACTCTAACAGCAGGGCAAGAGTGGTGAATCCCAGGCCTCCCTGGTGGCGCAGTGGGTTAAGCAACGCACTATGGGGCGGACCTCAGCCACTGCAGCATGAGTTCGATCCCTGCGGCCGGCCAGGGGGGGAGCCCACATGGCATGGCAAACCTCCCCTGCTGTGCCCGTTGCTCCCCTCAACAGTGTACTTCTGTTGATCTGCCTGTTCTGCTCCCCACTCTGTCTGTGGTGAATCCTCTCACCCCCCACACCTCTGGCCTGTACCCCAGTGCTTGTATACATAAATAGATAAATCTTTAAAAAAAAAAAAAAGAGTGGTGAATCCCAGGAGTCATGTAAGATTCAAGTTCACAATTCACACCTGGGGTCTGCATCTTCCAGCAAGCCCAAAGGGTCCCACTCAGGTTAAAGGGGTGACATCTCACCTGGCTTGCACAAACTACAACAGCGCTCGTCATTATAGTATTGTTTTTCTCCGCATGGGTATGCTTCTGGGTGAATCTAAAAACAGAATTGCACAGTTGGAAGGGATCTTGACATCTCTGTTGTAGCCTCCGTGGCAGGACGGTGGAGATGAGCCAGGACAGAGGTTAGAACTGAGGTGGAAATCCAAAGCAGGGAGATGGAGCCACCAATTCCTGGGTGTGTTTGTTTTTAGCTAAACTGCCAAGTAATGTGACTGAAAAAGTACCCAGAGGATCACTCTGGTGTTTTATAAAGTGTTGGCGCTAGAACCTCAAACTATTCTCGGATCTTCCATTTGGTTTGACATCTCAGTCTTTCCTCTTTCCAAAGATCCAAAACTCTAGTACCTCCCCTGGAAAGGAGAGATTGGTTGGCTTCAGCTGGTCCTAGTCCTGCAGGGGCTTCAGCTGGTCCTAGTCCTGCAGGGGCTATATTTAGCGCCGCCACAGCCTCTTCCTTCTATTCTTCTGCTCCCATTCCCTCTCCCTCTCCCAGCCTCACCATGCTTTCTCCCTCCAACCCTCGTGCTCTGCTCATCTCACCCCTCCCCCATGAAGTGCCAGGACTGGGAAGCTGAGTGGGTAAAATCCAACTCCTTCACTTCGCAAACAGTGAGGCTGGATCACTTGCCCAGAGTCACAAAGTGACAGAATCTGAAGAACTCATCGTCTGTCAACTGAGGTCTCACTACACTATTTTTGCCCTTCCTGGTACTGCCCATGCGATTATTTCTTTTTAATGCAAATACATTTATTTTAAACCTAAGCTTTATATCATTGCCATGGGCGGAGAACCAGCATCACTTCACTTGAAGAAGAGGTAAGTCTCAAAATAAAGTCAACAGAAAACCAGACAAAGGTATTAGACCACACGCATTGCTTTGCTTATGGAAGGCCCCCCACCCAGGCCTGCTCTTGACTGTTGCTTATAAAGGAGGATTAGGAAGCCCTTGAAAGGTCTTAACGATGGTCTCCACAGACTTCTTCCCTGAACAATGAGAAGAGTTTTTGAAAGAACTGTAAAGTGAATCTATGTTGTTTAATTCCATACTCCTGTGCTCCCTAAAAATCACCCCACACTTGGGAAACAACCAGTGAAAGCAGCACAAGCTCGAGGTCAAACAAGGTTCTGGTTGTGGCTTGGTGACACTCAGTAGCTATTTTGCTTCTTTTAGCCTCAGTTTCCACAACTCTAAAATGGGAGCTAAAATGCTCACCTCACAGATTGGCCTGAGAAGAGATAAGCAAGCTTACATGCATATGGCCTGGCACAGAGTCTGCACAGTAGATCCTCAGTAGTCCATAGTAGATGCTCATTAGTAGGTGCTCATTAAGTGGCGGTTTTAATATCATACATACATGAGCGTCTACGTGGATGCCCAGCACCCCGGCTAACCGGCTGGCTGCCCAGGATCCTGTCTAATTGGTGACTCTCATGCGGCCTAGGTGGGTAAATTACTTAGAGAAATGATCTTGCCCCAAATGGGGAAGGAAGTAAAGGCTGCTGCCCCACTATCACATCACAACGCAACACCCTGTGACATTTTTCCTGCAACTCTGTGGACCTTTCCACCACCCTCCAGGAGCAATGAAAGCCCTATGGGCATTTGCAAACACACAAGAAATACAAATTCCTCCCCCCTCCACAGCTCTGGTCCTTCTGATGCAAGGGAGTTTGGACTCAGGCGGCAGACTCTCACCAGCTGAGAGGCCAGCCCAGAATTGGTCAGATGTAGGTTTATATCCAGCTCCCACCAGCTAGGAGAATACTGGCAAGGCATTTCTCCTGAGCCTCGGTTTACTCATCTGTGTAATGGGGGAGTTAAGAGAAATCAGACCAAGAATGCAGGTAAAGCCTTTTGCTTGGAGTCTGACCCACAGGAAGCTCTCAGTAAGTAGCCTCTGGCATTGTGGCCTCAGCCCAGCCTCTACCTGAAGCCAAAATTGGGAGTATGTGCTTGAGAAGCCTAACTCGCCCTCCAGGGCACCTCTCCAGACTCTTGCTCCCCAAGAGCTCCCTTTCTTTTGTCTCCAGCTCCCCCACCCCCTTCCTGCCTCCTTTCTCCCTAAGAGCCATTGCTTAGAGTGAAACTGAAAGCCCTGGGACCAAAGCAGCTTCCTCACTGGCTCTCTTCCCTTGCTGCCCATTGCCCACTCCACATGAGTCATTCCCACCCAGACTTCATGCCAGAATCTACAGTCCTTGAAAGTCAGGGGAGGCCAGAAGCATTGGATGAACAAGTCAGGTACTTGGGGGATTCCCAGTCTCCCAAATGAGGAACTACAAGATTTAAACAAAAAATGAGTCAAGTGTGGCCTTCTGAAAATCCCGGAGATATGCTTGGTTGGGCATAGCTGAGTCCTTCTGGTGCCAGGAGAAAACCCCCTGCTGGTCCCCTAACCCGTTCTTGGGTCCCATGAACTGTTCATCTCCCCCCCAAGGAATCCCCTTGACCATCTTAAATCAGGAGGCAGAGACTCAGCCTTGGGTATGCCTAAATTGGATCAATCAGGATTTGACGGTGTTAAAAGCACCTTGCCTTCTTAAAGAAGTACCTAGGGCTCTGCACCCACCCTTGCTCCCACAGCATGCCCTGGAAGAAGGCAGCCCCAGCTGGCAAGGAGATGATAAGGACTCACAGAAGCTGGCATCTGTCCACAACCGGAAAGGGACAGGAAACCCCGCCAGACCCACTTCTGGAAGTTCTTACCCATCTGTGCCTGTCTAGTCGCTGAGGTGATGTAAACTCCAGCCTTCTGACCAGATGAAGATTTAGGCTTCCCTGAAGCCCAGTCGCATCCAAACCGCCCAGACACTTTTTCCGCAGTGACCCCAGCCTGGGAGGTCTCCTCTTTCAGCCAAGACCTGGGCTATTTGCCCAACTCCCACCTACTCGCAGCTCACCACCCCGCCCCCCCGCACCGTCCCCCCATTCCTCCCAGCCCCCCCCGCCCCCCCCCCCGCCACCAATAAACTAGAGACGTTCCTTCTCCCCAGTCTGGCTTCTCTTCCCATTCCCCTCTCTCAAACCCCACACTCCCCGGCGGAGTGGGAGCAGGAATTCAACTCACTGCGGCCAGCAGGCAGCCCCAGAAGAGACACTGCAGTAGCCGGCGAACCATGGCGAGGGGAGACAGCGCGAGCGAGCGCGCGGGGACCCGCTTCTAGTAACTCGGGACCCCGGCCCCGCCCAGGAAAGGCGCGGGGACTTCTGGGGCCAATCGCAGTCCACCTAGCCGGGGGGCGGGGCTCCCGGAGACCAGTTCAGGGATTTCCCTAGGACTGGCCGGGGCGTCTAATTCCCCCGGGAGTTCTGGTAAGCGCCTGCGGGGAGGCAGGGCAGGAGAGATGGAAGAGCGCGGAAGCAGCGTAGTTCCAGGGCAAGTCTTTCCTCCTTGCCCGCTGGACCTACACAGGCCAAGCCGAAAGAGGCTAGACGTCACCCCGCTGTCCGGGGGGAGCGGACGGCGACGGAAGAGAAGAGCGATCCCCCACGGTTACCGTGAAGACGCCGCTGGGACCACCACGGTTCTGCCTCCGGAAATCCCGGCAGAACCGAAAGCTTACCCACCGCAGATGGGGAGACCTAAGGAAGTCCCCACCACCACCACCACCGACCCCAGAAAACGGGAAGGCCACCTCTGGGGTATGCGAAACGGGAGAGCTGAGGAGGCGGTTCAAGGAAAACGAGTTTCCCAACAGCTTCATGCCCCTTCAAAGGAAATTCCCCCGTGCGGGCGCCGCGTCCCGTCTCGGGATCCGCCAGGCCAGCCTGCCTCCCTGCGTCTCCGCCAGATCCTATTCCGCAACAGCGCCCACCGACGCCTGGGGATAGGCTTGGAGTAAGTCAGCCTGAGAGGGGGCGCAGGGCCCCTTGGGAGTCTTGGGAGGCTGAGGACACTCTAGTTCCGCAGTAACGCACACATCTCTGCCCAGGACTTCGCGGGCGCACGGCCTCCTAACCCGAGCGTTCGCACTGCGCCCAGCACAGGACCACCGGCCCCACGGTTGATGGGCTGGATTCCCTTGAGTCTCAATTCGCCCCCCACCCCCACCACCAAAGCGAAGACTCTTGAGCCCGCCCGGTCTTCGTGTGATAAACCTCCAAACTCTGACTGTGGGCCAAGCCAAAAGACCAGGCTGCGCAGATCAGGGATGAGAGAGGTGGCTGTTAATTCCATGGTCATGGCTTCTGCTCCTTTTGATACTTGCAACCTTGGGGATTTTTCCTTCTAGAATCCATCCCTGTTCCACTGCCCTCTAATTTAGAAGTTTATCATCTCTCACTTGAGTTTATCCCCTTCCCTTCCTTCCCCTCCCCTCCCCTCTCCCCCCTCCTTTCCCCCTCCCTCCACTCCCCTCCTTTCCCCTTCTTCCCTTTCCCTCCCCTCTCCTCCCCCTCCCTCCCCTTCCCTCCTTCTCCCCTCCCCCTCCTTCCCCTTCCCTCCTTTCCCCTACCTCCCCTTCCTCCCTCTACTCCCCTCCTTCCCCCTCCCTCCCCTTCCT
>JAGFMF010011603.1:4707528-4795053 GCA_019455555.1 Galemys pyrenaicus
CTCCCTCCTTCTGTCTCCCCCCTCCCTTTCCCTTTCTGATTCTCTTTTTCTTTCTCTTTCTCCTGGTCTCTTTGAAAACCCCAGCTCTAATCTGATGATCTAATTGGGGCACTTCCCTGCTTAAAAAGTTCCTTGGGATCCCCGACAAACTCACAAACTCCTCCTGGTAGTGAGTTCATCCCCACTCAGCCCCAAACTCTCTCCCCACACTCAGTCGTTGCCTTGTCCTCCCATGCACACTGGCATCAGCCATGTCCCCCTTCTCCCTGTTTTCCAAACATGCAATTGGTTTTTCTTATGCCATTTTTCTCGCTGTCTTGATGTTGCCTTCCTTCCCTTCTGCTTCAAGTTTAAATTTTGCCTCCTCTGAAGTTCAGCCTCCTGTTAACTCACTGAGACAGAGGCAGACACTCCACCCCAACCGTCCCTGGGTTTATGCATACTGGACCCTGTAGCTCCATTACCTGTATCTGACTGTGAGCTCCTTGAGGACAGGACTGAATCAATCTCAGTGCTGGGCACATACACACCAATACCCACCCACACTTGTTGGATGAATAAATAAGTTAGTAGGTTCAGTAATTAATCATTCTAAGCACAGCCTCCATCAGGAAGGACAGGGAGGCGTCTCCCTTGTGGCACAAGGGGTTGAGTGCCCACACTGTGGGGCTGCAGCAGCTGCTGCAGCACGAGTTCAATCCCCAGCCAGGGAGGGGACACACAGGACACAGCAGACCTCTTCTGCCTAGCCCATTGCTCTCCTCAACAGTGTACTTCAGTCAATCTTCCCGTTCTTCTCTGCTCCCCACTCTCTCCACCATCCCTGGTGCCTCTGGCCTGTACCCCAGCTCTCATGTGCATAAATAAATAAAATATTTAAAAAAAAAAAAAAAGGAAGGATGAGGGGCAGGAGATACAAAGTCAGTCACGCCAAAAACCAAACTGAAACCAACCCTAGAAACCTGAATATAAAATTGAGGCTACAAGAAGGCTGGGAGTGGGGAGCAGAAGGAGGAGGGGGCTCCATGAACTATGATGGAAGATCACTGGTGCTTTGGTGTAGGTCTAGTATGACTCACATTTGTAGATGTATGAGCCAATACACCCCTAAAACATGTACAACTTTGTAAATCAATGTTACATCAATAGACATGTTTTTATTGTGCCAGTGCTGACGTCAAGCCGGTAGTCAGACACCAACAGGCAAGGAATGCTGGAGACCAGGGTCCAGAGAAGGTCATGAATGCCACCTGAACAGACCCACGGCCAAGAGAATAATAAACTATCTTTTCCCTTTTTAATCCACTTGGAAAAAAAACAAGCAGTTTTAATTCCTTGGGGGAGAAGGGAGGCGTTACTATAATGACTTCGGCCATTCCTTATTCTTTATTTGCTTGATTCCAAAATTGGGCCCTTCACAAAACTGCCTTGGGAGGCAAGTACACAGAATTAAAACATTAATTATATTATATAAAACATCATAGCAGCAATTAAAGCAGCTTAAATTAATGTGTGAAAGAATAAATAGTAGCCTTCGGGTTGCCCCATGGGGTGAAGACCAGATAAGATAAAGGGAAGATATTTTAGTATATGCATATCCCAAGGAGACATGTGCTGGCAAGCACAGGCCCTGCAAAGGCATGGAATGTTCTTGGGCTGAAAAGTGTGTGCTGGAGGGGGAAGGCGAGAAGGTGGTTTACAACGAGGGTGGCAACTAGGGCCTCCCTGGTGGCGGAGTGAGTGGAGTACCACACTGTGAAGCAGCTGCTGCACAGCAGCATGAGTTCGATGCCCAGCCAGGGAGGGGACCCACATGGCGCAGCAGACCGCTCCTGTCTCACCCACTACTCCCCTCAGCGGTGTATTTCAGTTGATCCACCTGTTCTGCTCCCTGCTCTGCCTCTGATGAATCCTCTCACCTCCCTTGCCTCTGGCCTGTACCCCAGCTCTTGTATGCATAAATAAATAAATCTTTAAAAAACAAACAAACAAAGAGGGTGGCAACATACCAGAGTCCCACGGGTGGGGTAGCGGGGAGGGCTTTGTGGTGGCAGGAAAGCAAGACATTCAAAAGAGCAAGGACCCAGGATTTGGGAATCACAGAGGAAATATAAGGATGTTGGGGGGGGGGGACTGTCACAGGGCTAGGTATATGGGTGAGAAGTGTGCCTAGAGGTCAAGTCCACAGTGGTGCCGAATCTGGTGACCAGATAATTCTAATGTGCAAACTGATTGTGTTGCTCCAGGTTTATAATATAAATGTCTTAGGCATGTGGGCTCCCTGGCCTGCATCTGGAATTGTCCTTTCAGCCTGCAACTTGCTGCTCCAGCACCACTCCCAGATGGACCTGCTGTCACTTCTGCGTGGAAGGTCCTCCTCTACTCTCCATTGGGCCGGTTCTTTCTGGTTCTTCAAGGCTCACACTTAGGTGTTCTGGTTCTGGAAAGCCCTCTCCGACAGCCAACCTGGAGTGTGCACAGCTACTACCTGGGGTGCTCCTTTAGCACCCTGGGGCTGCTTACCTAAGCAAGACGCCAGCCCCACCACACTATATTTCAATTATTCTGCTTATTCATGGAACCACTGTGTTGAGGTGACTCAGCTCGATGGGGCATAATAATGAAGCTTTTTTCCCCTAATCTCTGCCTTTAGCCATGCTGTGTGGGAGCTCCCTTCTCCATCCTTTAATGACATCTTAGGCAGATTACATTACTTGTGGATCACTTCGTGTAGTTAAACTTCCATCCATGAAAGTTTTGTTCTCAAACTCAATTTAAATCTCATTTTATCTTCTCCCTTGTTCATCCAAGGTTGATCTGAGCCAAGACCCTACTTGCTTGGATAAAAGAGTGGGGAGGGTTTGGCCTGGCTGGGAGATCTGCCCCAGAACTCTCCCCTGTGTTGAAACTGTGAGGAGGAAGTGGGGAAGAGCAAAGGCCACCGCCTGTAAGCAGGTCCTGCTTCCTGACTAATCTGGAGCAATAAATGTCCACCTTTCATATCTCATGAGGGCACATGTTTTGAGGGCCCCTCCACTGCACAGTCCCCTGACAGGGGACACCTGGATCAAGCCTGAACTCTCTTACCTCCCCCTGCCACTTGGGCTCCTGGCAGGGGTCAGTCTGCTTGGGTGGCCAACTCTGCAGTGTCCACTGACCCAGAGAAACTCACATAGCTTGGTCAGTCACTCCACGATGACCCCTTTCATCCCTTCTCCCTTGCTCAGAGAGGTACAGGGAAACATCATGTCCACTTCCAAGACTCCCTACTGGTAAGAAACCTCTCTGCATGCCCTCAATCTCCATAAGGAACTCTCTGTGAAAGGGGGGCAGGGAATTGTCTCCACCATACACACTGTACTATTCAGGAAAACCAAAGAGCTCCTCCCTCCCCGGGATTATTACATGGGCAAGGAAGAGGAAATCAAAGTTGTAGACACTGAATAGGGCCAGTTCTGTCCCCATCTCTCAGTAAACCTGGGAAGGATCTGCCCCCCCACCTTTAGAAAGCAGGGTACAAAGGGACTTTCAGATTCCTAAATAACAAGACCTCCTACTCAATAACCTTTTGACTGGGTCATCCAGTCCAGCCTGATTCCTGGAGTGGAGGGTCATTGCAGCCCGATACTCACCCGGCCCAAGCCATGTTGGACACTGAACAATGTTCGTCGAGTAAATTCAGGACTGTGAAGGAATGGGACAGAAGAAATCCAGCAGGACCCACCGGCTCATTGTCACACCTTCCTGGGCAGCTGCTCTTCTCCACCAGGTGACCAGCCTCTCCAGCTGGGAGTCCCAGGCCCAACTGTACACAAAAATTTTCCTTCAGTTCATTGGAGTTGGGCTGAAATTTGTCAAAGGGAATGAAGGAACACAGGAGAAAACCCAATTAGAAATTAAGAAAACCTGAGAACCAGCAAGACAGATGGTTAAGTTGACAAACTTCTTTATTGTGACCTAGTTAAAGCTACTTACCGACTTGGCTGTTTCTGACACCTCGACCAGGAGACTTCAGGTCTGGCTCTGTTGCCATCCTAGGTTCATGTCTGTAATAAGAGATGTTTTGACCACAATGAGCTACCACTTCACACCAGTAAGAATGGCACAGATTAAAAGAACTAGCAACACCAAATGTTGGCAAGGATGTGGAGAAAAAGGAACTCTACTACATTGCTGGTGGGAATGCAGACTGGTCCAACCACTATGGTAAGCTGTATGGAGGCTCCTCAGTCTACTAAAATTGGATCTACCATATGACCCACCGATTCCCCTCCTAGGGATATAGCCAAAGGACACAAAAATTCTGATTCAAAAGAATACCTGCACCCCTATGTTCATTGCAGCACTATTTATAATTGGCAAGATCTGGAAACAATCCAAATGCCCAAAAATAGATGATTGGATCAAGAAGATGTGGTATATATACACAATGGAATACTATTCAGCAATCAAAAAGACAAAATAGAGTTATTTGTAGAAATATGGATAGAGCTAGAAGGGATTATGCCTAGTGAAATAAGTCAGAAGGCAAAAGAAAAATATTGGATGGTTTCACTTATAGGAGGAATATAAGGGGACCAAATAAGGGATCAAGGAAAAGAACAACAACAACAAAATCAAATCACAACACAACACAACAAAAACAAAGAGACAAAGACAAATCAGAGACACTTTGGGGAGGGAGTGAGGGAGAGGGAATGGGTTGAGGGCAGAAAGAGCACAAGGTGATGGTGCACTGGTGAAATGGTGGTGGGAATACCATGGGGGCTACAAATGATTCATATACATGAATAAGGAGAAGGAAAAATAATAATTTTTTTCCTTACCCATAAAAAAAAAAAAAGAAAAATGTGTTTGGACAAAGGAGGGGAGTCCAGTTCCTTACCATGGCCTCAACACCAGTTTGATATGGCTTCTGTTGACCTCTCCCTCTGCTCAGTCATTCAGACCTCTCATTTCCCATCTCAGCCTTTGTATGCTTCCCTCGGCCAGACATGCCCCTCCTTCCACCCCTCATCTGCTGATTCTCCCCCATGATTCAGGTTCCTGGCCAATGGTACCTCCTCAGAGAGGCCTTTTCTGATCACTTTATCTAAAGTAAGTTCCTCCAAGGCCAATCCACCTTCCACACTGCTGTCCTATCTCTTACAGCACCTGCTCTATTCATTCTTGTTGTCCTTACAAGCCCAGAAAAAAGAGGTAGTGAACTTAAATACAAGAGAACATTACTGGAAGAGTTACTCCCTCCTTCCCTCCCTCCCTCCCTCCTTCTCTAATTCCCTCCCTCCCTCCTTCCCTCTCTCCTCCCCTCTATCTCTTCCTCCCTCCCTTCCTTCACTCTTCCCACTTTCCCTCTCTCCCTTTCTCCCTTCTCCCTCCATTCTTTGCTACCTCCCTCCAGCCTTCACTCCCCCTGTGGGAAAAGTCAGCTGCTATGTCATGGAGGCACTCCAGCAGTCTTCAGAGAAACTCACATGACAAGAACCTGAAACTCAGGCCACCAGCCATGTGACAGTTGAGAAGTGCAGCTTTCTCATCTGAGGCTTCCCGTCAATCAGATGACTGACAATCCCAACTGATACTTTGGCTGCAGTCTTATGTGATGATTAACATTTGTTGGTTCAAATCCCTTTGTTTAGGGCTACTTCTTACACAGCAACAGACAACTAATACATCTCTAACTGACCCTGAACTTGAGCATCATCCCCTCAAGGTTCAAAGTTTGGAGAAGAAATAGCAGAGGGGCCACACTTGACTTTCACTCCATATTCCACAGTGTAACCTTCTCATGAACACACCCAGTGGTGGTTTTCACCTCTCCCTGTTTTCCTTCTTCATTCCCCAGCGGTGCCTCTCAAACTTGTTGCACTCAAACCTTCTCTCGGTTTCTGTTTCCAGGAGAATCAAAAAGGCACCTTGATTTGCAGCTCAGAAACTAGCAGCAGCAGGAGGCAGTGAGGCGCCCCTCACATCAGAGCTCTGGTTCTAAAGCCTGATTCTGTTTCCTACTGCGTGACCTTGAGCATGTACTTGATGATATATATCCATGACACTCATCACAAATATTAGAGCTATAAGAAAAATTAGTCTTTAAAAGCATAAATCGCTCAACGAAGGTTACATGGAAGCCTGGGGCTCATGTTCTTCGGAACATGTCATAGGCAGGGCACCCCACTCGTCCTGGATGTCAACACTCCCACCCTTACAGGTGCAGTCAGGATTTTATCAGCAGAGTCCAGTTGAACTTTCTGTACTGATGGGAACATTCTGTGTCTACAGAATATGGCAGTCACTAGCTCCCTGTGCCTATTAAACATTGGGAATATAGTTAGTGCAAAGGAAGAAGTGGACTTTTTACTTTATTTGCTCATGTATGTATAAGTGGTCACATATAGCTAGTGGGTACCACATTAGACAGCGCAAATGCTGGGAGTCAGGCAATGAGGCGAAGAATCTCTCCTAGTTCATTTCTCTCCCCCTAGTCTTACTCTTTCCTCCCATCGCCTCTCCCAGCCCCAGCAATTCAGCACCCTCCACTTCTCCCTCCTTCTTACAGCCTAGGTCTATGGAAGGAAGCAGCAGGGACTGTGACAACCATTGTATTTTCATACACCCAGCAAGGTGAAACAAACTCCTTTGTGATTCCCATGCTGAAAGACAAGACCTGCTATAAATAAAGCTGAATAAAGATCCTTTTCTAGATGGCTTTCATTGTTCCCTACTCCCTTATCATATTCATGCTGAGATAATTTCCAGCTTCTCAGATCCTCAATAGTTATAAAACATACCATTACCTCATTTTCATTTCATTAGATTTACAGGTCACAAGCCTACTTTGATCCTTACCAAGTTCATCGTTAATAGTTTCAGACTAATGATTCTTTCCGTTTCAGCATAAACCTGATACAGAACTTCCTACTTGTATTCTTTTATCTCCTACTTCCCACTTTAAACTCTCTGTCTAGACAATAGCAGTTAATGGAGTTTTCCCAATGCCAGGGCGCATTTCACATCCATGAAGATGCTCCCCCATGCTGCTCTGTAATCCCACAGCAAAAGTAGCCATCTCTTTCCAAACCATCTAATCCTGATGGATGTCATGGAAAAGTCTGCCTGGGTCATATATCTAATAAACGACCGGCCCTCCAAGGCTATGTATCTATGGTATCTTTAGTTAACTCTACAATGTCCTTCAGGACATGGGTTTTGGAGGACATGGGTTTGAACCCTACTACATTGCTTACCTGTGAGGAAAAAAAATCATTCAACCTCTTTGAGACTCATCCTTCTCCTCTGTAACATGGACAAATGTGATACTGAGTTTGCAGGATAGTGGAAGGACTGAAGATTTATATGTTAAGTAGGATGCTGGAGTCATTAAAAGCATGGACTCTACGTCAACTCTACATGGACTCTGTGGTCTTAGGAAATTTACCCACGTTTTTGAGTCTCAATTGTCACATCCATAAGGCGGAGATAGTAATATAGTCTACTTCTTAGCATGTCAGGGGGTTACATAAAGGCTTCAGAACAGTGTGTGTCTCAGGAAGTATTCACCTATTAGTGTGTCTTGGGAGAGCTGCACGCAGTCATTGATCACTCCCTTTACAGCAGATTCTGATTTTCTGTGTGTGGACTCATCTGGCAATCTGGAGAAGTACACGCACAGAAAGAAAAAAATAAACTCTTGCAAGTGCATAAAATTTGATTAAAGGAGAAACAAAGAAAACCAATTAATTATACTGAAATACAGTCATCAAAATATTAAAAAGACAAAGATGTGCTATAATACTATATGTGTGTCTGTATTAAGGAACTACATAATATGATCTAGTGGCAGGCCTAAAATAGTTATAATTTCAAAGTCATGACAAGTGCAAACAATTTTTCAGTAATTCAAGACATCTGTAACAAGTGTAATGTGCTGTGTGGTAACAACTGGTGACAATGTAGCCAATATTGCTACTACTTCTCTTTGTTGCCTGCTTCACAATGGAAAGAGATACTGGATTTTAGTCAATGGTAAAGGAAAATGAGGATGTATGTTTTTCCCATGAAGCCAGGTTTAGCTACACTCTATTCTCAGTTGTGGATCCAAAGATACAGATTAGAGCTAATCCCCACAAGGGTCTCCTTTCCCATTACATGGCCTCTGATTGGAAAAGCAACAAACTTTCAAAACACAATACACAGTCCAACAAGAGTATGCAAACGACCGGCAAGCTTCTACAGGCTCATGCTTGCTGAGTAGTGCTGGCTGGCACTGCTCTGTGTGTTACATGTATTAACACAGCAATATTCACAATCACCCTTTGAGATAGCTTTTATCATTATTTCTATGTTACAAAGGAGGAAACCAAGGGACGGGGAAATTAGGTAACATGCCCAAGATCACAACTAGTCAATGGGAGAGCCAGGATTTGGACCCAAGTAGTCTGAATCTGTAGTCAATGCTCTTAGGTACTATACTATTCTACCCCTGTGCCTGAGTAAGGAGGGCAAAGGATATGTAAACCAACACCTCAAGGATAAATAGGAGTCAATTAAAGAAGCGAAAGGGAAGAAAGAAGTAAAACAGGAGTGGAAAGGGCTCTGAGCCCAGAGAGCACCTCCTTCCCCCCCCACCCCCCCCCCGACCCCCCCAACCCCCGCCAAATGCCCCCAAAGGCCATAAACCAGAATCAAGAGCTATAGCNCCTCCCCCCCCCACCCCCCCCCCGCCCCCCCCAACCCCCGCCAAATGCCCCCAAAGGCCATAAACCAGAATCAAGAGCTATAGCTGGAACAGTCTCCTCCTCTTCAAGGCTTTCCTCTTCCTCTGCAGGGGCTCTTCCTTGGGGTTGCCACTCCTCCAGACCTCTTCTTCCACTGCGCCTCTAGGGTTCTCTCTTCTGCTCCTCCAGGGCTCTCTGTCTCAGGCCCCCTCCATCCCTGGCTTATAGCCACTTTCAGGGTGCACCGCCCAACAGTCTGATTGGACCATTTCTCAATCCTGCCCCTGATTGGTCTACTACATAATCTAGGAAGTGCACTTTATGTAAAAGTAGACAGCCACAATTGACTTGTGGTGGGAGGTGGGAGGTGGGGTTCCCCTTCCCCCCGCCCCACCCCCCCCTAACAAAGCACCAATCAGTTCACAGCTTACACCTGATTGGGAGCGTATTTTTTTTTAAAGATTTATTTATTTATGCATACAAGCACTGGGGTACAGGCCAGAGGTGTGGGGGTGAGAGGATTTACCACGGAGAGCGGGGAGCAGAACAGGCAGATCAACGGAAGTACACTGCTGAGGGGAGCAGCGGGCACAGCAGGAGAGGT
This sequence comes from Galemys pyrenaicus, assembly GCA_019455555.1. NCBI lineage: Eukaryota > Metazoa > Chordata > Mammalia > Eulipotyphla > Talpidae > Galemys > Galemys pyrenaicus. The sequence continues at coordinate 4,716,847 of JAGFMF010011603.1, forward strand.
CTGCCTTGCCATGTGGGTCCCCTCCCGGCCGGCAGCAGGGATCCAACTCGTGAAGCTTATTTTAAGCAGAGGGAAGGGGAGGCGCAAAAGCCTTGAGGTGTAAAGAACATGGTGAGTGTAGGGCATGGAAGTATACAAATGGGGTTGCAAGCTGGAAGCAACAAGAAAAATGGCACCATACAAGGCAGAAAAGTCCCACATCTTACAGAGCCTTGAAAGCAGCCTTGTCATTGTTATCCTAAGGACATAGCAAATAGCGATCACGTTTGTTATATAATAATATCACTCCAGTTATAGGAGAAGTGGACAGGCTTTAGAAGGATTTGGGGAAAGTGCCTGGTCCATTAGATGTGAGGGCAACGGATACCTCTGTAGCAGGCTGTGTAAAGCCACAGCTATATCTCCCATACACACTTTATGCTTCCTAAACACAATTGTGGATTATAATGCATGTAACATCATAATTGTATTCCTAATTAGAATTCCATTTTTGTACCTTTATGCTGTTTTTTTTTAACACTTTGTATTACTTAGGTTATGTTACTTTGGTTAAAAATGGTTCAAGTTATAAAAGCTATCCCATTCACAATAAGGCTATGTACAAAACTATTAATAAAATGTGTATGGTGATTTTTTTTAAACAACTAGATTTGTTCTTTTATTTCTCCATCTTTAGAGAAGGAATTTGTGCTTATTGCAACACAGTTCCTATTATATCTTCTCTTGTAGAATCTTCCCAATGAAAAGCCATTTAGAGCACCCATTTGACTAGCATGTTTGTTATAATTTTGAACAAAATGAAAAAGTAGTATCACATTTTTAAAAAGGGGGGGGAGGGTATGTTCCCTTCCTCTGAATCTGGCTGTTCTTATGAGGGTATATGAAGTCCCAGATTATGTCACAAATGGCAATATGGCTCCTTCCTGGTTCTTTCATCCACTCTCAGAGCCCTGAGCTCCATGTTAGTATTGCATCTGCTCTGAGGCTGCCTTAAGAGTAAGAAGCAGTCTTAAGAGTAAAAAAATAGCAATACAGACTCACATTAAGAAGCAAGAAAAATCCCAAACAAATAATTCAATATTATAGCTAAAGCAACTTTTAAAAAGGATCAAACAAGATGCAAATTAGTAGAAAGGAGGAAATAATAAAAAATAAGAGTGGAGATAAATGAAATAGAAATCAAAAAGGACCATACACAAGATTATTGAAACTAAGAAAATAAACAAAAATCATTAAACCTTCAGCTAGGTTAACAAAAATATTTTAAAAAATGGCTTACTCAATGAAATTACAGATGAAAGAGGAGAAATTAGCATAGCTAGCATAGAAATACAAAGGATTATAAAGAATACTATGAACAACCATGCCAATAAGTTTGAGAGCCTTGAAAAAATGGATAAATTTCTAGATCAATATAATTTACCAAGGCTAAACCAAGAAGAAACAGAGCTGATAAACATCAAGATCAGAGATATTATCAATAAAAGAGGAATCAAAAATCTCCCCAAGAAAAAAACAAGTGCCAGGTGACTTTACGAGCACATGCTATTGCATAAAATAGCAGTTAAAAAATCAGTCTGGCAAGGACACAGCATCACTTGTATGTGTTCCTGCCAAAAATGTATACCCTGAATCTAACAACAAAGAAATATCAGACAAGCATCTGTGAGGAATGTTCCATAAAGCAAGTGACCTGGACTCTTCAAAAAGTCAAAGTCGGGCCTCCCCTGGTGGCGCAGTGGGTTAAGCACCGCACTATGAGGCAGACCGCAGCCACTGCAGCACGAGTTCGATCCCTGCTGCGAGTTCGATCCCTGCTGCGAGTTCGATCCCTGCTGCCGGCCAGGGCTGACCCACATGGTGCAGCAGACCTCTCCTGCTGTGCCCGCTGCTCCCCTCAGCAGTGTACTTACATTGATCTGCCTGTTCTGCTCCCTGCTCTCTGTGGTGAATCCTCTCACCCCCCCCACACCTCTGGCCTGTACCCCAGTGCTTGTATGCATAAATAAATAAATCTTTAAAAAAAAAAAAAAGTCAAAGTCATGAGAGACAAAGGAAGACTGAAGAACTGCTGTAGGTTAAAGGAGACCAAAGAGACTCAAAAACCAAAGCAATACGTAGCCCTAGGCAGACCGCGGGAAAGAATCGTTCCCTTTGCTCTATAGAACTTTAGTGGGACAACTGGTGAAATTCAAAGAAAGTCTTTAGATTAGATAATACTAAGATAATACAGAGAAAGAGACACACACAGGAATTATAAAGCAAACATGGTAAAATATTCGACATTTGGGGCATATGGGTGAAGGACATTCAGGTATTCTTTGTACTATTTTTGCAACTCTTCTGCAAATCTGAAATTATCAGAAAATGTTTTTAAAATCTTTTTTAAAGACCTCAGGGTCAGAGCCAGAGTGCTGGGTATGGAGTAAGAACTGCACAGAAACTGCAGGTAGTCTGAGCTCTGCACACATTCTTCAGGAAAAGGTCTTCAGGAAAAGGCTGGGAAGAATTCTCATGAGACAACCAGCAGAGCAGGACTGCAAGAAGCTCCTAAACATGGAGTACTGTGTAACCCAGAGGATGGAACTCTCAAGTCCCTCATCTCCTGTAGGTGTGATCTTGGGCAAGTTGTATAAGCTGTCTGTGTCTCAACTGACCTGAAAAAGGTCAGTATTTATCAAGGAGAAGATCTATATGACCCAGAATGCTACACACCATAGGGGAAAAGAGGAAAAAATACCTTCCACTTCACTGAAATTTTAAACAATTGGGGCCTCACTGGTAGCACAAGCAGTTAAGCACCACACTATGAAGCGTCCGCAGCCACAGCAGCACAAGTTTGATCCCCGGCCAGAGAGCTGACCCACATGGTTGCAGCAGACCTCTCCAGTCTCACCCACTGCTCCCCTCAGCAGTATATTTTAGTTGATCTGCCTGTTCTGTTCCCCACTCTGTCTCTGGTGAATTCTCTCACCCCCCACACCTTTGGCCTGTACCCCAGTTTTTGTATGCATAAATAAAAAAAATCTGAAATTTTTTTAAAACAGTTGAATGACAAGACAACATTAAGAAAGCCAAAGGAATGCAGAAAGACCTAAACCTGACTCAAGACATAGGAAAACTATGTATTTACTCTCTTATTTATGCATCAGTAAGAAAAACATAAATAAACCCAGTAGAAAAGTGACATAGACATATCAACAGACAAGGAAGAAATCTGGTTAAACTGTAAGAAAGGCTGCTCAATGTTACTAAACTCAGGAAAATTAAAAATAAAACAACAAAGATATCATTTCATACATCAGCAAACATAAGCAAAAATAAATTTTAAAAGTCTGAAAATATAAAAAGTTGGCAAGTATATCTGGAAATGGTACTTCTTATACATCATTGGTAGGAGTGTACACTATGCTTCTTTGGGGAGCAATCTGGCTAAACCTTCTAAAGTGCAAGATGTGATATACAACAAAGTCATCAATTCTACACCTACTTGTGTTTCCTAGAAAACTCTAACATGTGCACCAAGGAGAGATACACAAACATGTTCCATGCAGCATTCTTGATAATTGGAAAGAACTTTAACTGTTCCTTAGTACAGATATATCAACTGTGGCTGACCCATGCAATCAAGTACTATGCAGAAAATAAATTGAACAAATCAAAGCAGTAGTCTCAGACTTTAGGATGATCAGGAAAGATTGGTGAAGGAAAAATTGGTGAAGCTCCTACCCAGCAATTTTAGGTGGGGCCAAAACTTTGCATTTCTAACAATTTCTCAGATGTTGCTGGTCCAGCAGTATCAGTTGATACATACATTTTTATAATAAAACTACATAATATACATGGAAAAGTATTTCAGGAGAGTGATTACCTCTGGGAAGGGAGGAGAAGGAGGTGAGTGGAAAGTCTTAGCTGTTAATATATCATTTCATTTCTGAAATGCAAATTTTCAAAGATGTTTGCATTTACTTAATCATAGTGGTGAAGAAAGGTATGCACTACTCTGTGTACTTTAGCATATGTTTGAATTTTCAGGAATTTTAAAGTTTAAATTGTATAGTATCTACCACAAAAGGCGGTTGTGAAGATCAAATGTGAAATTTCTGGTAGGTAAACATAGCAAGATGAAGTTGAATCACTGAATCTCTGCCCCTGTATCTCTAACTAAAATAATAATAATAAATTAAGATACAAAAAAACCTAAGAGAATCAGTTCAAACAATAAAAAGGGTACAAACTGAAGGCATTAGCATCAAAAAGTGGGTAACCAAGGAAAGAAACAGATCATTCTGGGATAAGTCAAATGTGGTTCTTAATCTGCCCACACACAAGGATACTAAAAAAGCAGAATACTGGCCCTCCCTGGTGGCGCAGTGGGTTAAGCAACGCACTATGAAGCAAACCACAGCCATTGCAGCACGAGTTCAATCCCTGCTGCCAGCTGGGGAGGTGACCCACATGGCGCAGCAGACCTCTCCTGCCTCGCCCCTTGCTCCCCTCAGCAGTGTTTTTCAGTTGATCTGCCTGTTCTATTCCCCACTCTGTCTGGTGGATTTTCTCACCCCCTACAACTCTGGCCTGTACCCCAGTGCATTGTATGCATAAATAAATAAATCTTAAAAAAAAAAAAAAGCAGAATACTAGGAAACTTTTCACCTATAGGGAGCTTACAACTGGGGACTAAGTAAAGGGAAATTTCCTAGGAGTAGAAGTCCCTGTCAGCCTCCAGGAATAATCACCAAGACTGGGGAAAAAATGCCTAGCTTCCATTTTCCCATTATGATCCACTGCAAGGATCTGAAGCTAAATACACCTGTTCATATGCATTGGACACACCTTGCACTATTCACAAGGAGAAAATCTAGACAATAAAGTGTGTTCCTATCAGGTTTTTACCTTTCGCAACTACACATTCTAATGTAATTATTCGCCTAATTCTATCTCTCCAAATAGACAGCAATACCTAAAACAGCATTTGTTCAGTACAGTAAATCAAAGGACTATCAACTAGGAGTAAGTGAGTGAAAGAGTGAGCATATCAGCAGGTGTCAAATAAACTGACTTCCCATTGTGTTCCGTGACTTCCCACTGTATTCAGATGCCACAGCCACCGTTTTTTGTGTTTTTTTTTTTTTCAACTTGGCATAGACTGTATACCAGCAGGAAAATAAGACCCCATGGGGTCTCAGGCATTTCCTAATGAAAGAGTCTACCTGGCTTGATACAGATGGCTGTGAATAATAGAGTGTAGTTACAATCGTGTGAGCAGATTCCATTCCCCGTGACGGATATATTCTATAGATTAATGAACAGTACAACATTTTATATGCTTCACAGTCGACAGTGACATTCTGAGCAATTTATTCTTGATATTGAATGAAGAAGGCATAAATAACTTAAGAAACTGTGAGTACGTAACCAGAGACTTTTAGCCTCTTGTCAGTTAAATAGGCTACACCGCCTATTTAAATGTAAATCAAAATAAAACATTTTCTCTACCTCTCTGTTCTCTTTGTTCCTTGTGATCCGGAGGTGGCAGGAATATAACCTCAAATACAAACGACGATAGGTGTTTTGGGTTTTCGTCTATGCAGAACTAAATCAAAGTATTTTAGGATTTAAATGTTCTATTTCCACAGTTGGGTAGGAAAGCGGGCGGGCACTCTGAAAATTAGAAGAAAAGCAAAGCCTTAGGGGGAGGGGGGTGCGGGTAGAAAACTGGTCTGGGATCCATCCCCAGCCTGAGGACGCCGTTACTAGGCAACCCTAACCGCCGCCGGAAAGCCGCTTTCTCCTCGTTACTATGGAGCTCCACGCCCCAACTCAGCTCTGCCGTAAACCTGTGCATTCTTTGCGACACCGCCGTGCCTGCCGCTGCGTGCGCGCCCTCTGCCCCCACTCTCCGCCCCGGCCGCCATTGCCTCGTGCCCGCGCCGGTCGGTTGGTGGCGCCTTTGTCCTACGGCGGGCAGGTGGGCTGAGGCGGAGGCGGCAGCGGCGGGCCTGAGGCGAAGGAGCGGCCGGGCGCCCGCCGCACTGGTAGCGGTGAGTGCCGGGAATCGATGGCCGTCCGCCAAGGCGAGGGGCTGACGGGCAGGCGGTTGAGGGGGGGCCCGGCCCGGATGGGGAGGCCGAGACGGGAGGGCCCGCTCGACGCGCGGCCGCGGCCTCTGCTCTTCTCCGGGTGCGCGCGGGGCTGCGCATGCCCGGTTGCGGGGCGCGGCCTCCTGGCTCCCGTCAGGCCCGGGCCGGGGCGGCCCGCGGTGGCCTCGGGTCAGCGGCGCCGCACCTCAGCGCCTCTCTGCGTAAACCGCCGATCAGCGTTCTCAGAGCCTCCGTGTAGGTCGGGATCGCACACCCCGCGCCTTCTTCTCGAAGTGAAGTCGCTCGCCGGCAGGGCCTCAGCGAGTCCGTGGCGCAGTGGGCATTCGGACCCGGGCGAGGCGGGCCGCCTGGCCGGGCGTTTTCCGGGGTGTCCAGCGCCGTGCGGCGAATCGAGCGCGGTCTCCCATCGCCGCCGCCTCGAGGCCCCTTGACAGCATCCTCGAGGCGCTCCTTGTCATGTGACACCCCACCCATTTTATAACGCGGACCCCGGGCCCGAGAACCGGGAGCAATGTGCCTGCGGTTACCCTGGAAACTGGCGACCGAGCCCTCGCCACAACCTGCTGGCTCTTGTGTCCCCTGACCCGGGCACGCCTCGCTCCCAACTCCCCGCCACGGGCTTCTTTTAGGACGGCGTTTCCCAAATTTCAGCCTCGCGTTGCACCTTTACGTCCGCCTGCCATCTGTACTGCCGTTTACCAAATGTCAATCTATTTCTTTAAACTCTTTTTTTTTCCTCGAGTATATTTGTTTAAGGTGGAATCATAAATCAGAAACCGTACAATGGAAAGCCAGTTATTCGAATGCTCATTAAAAAAATAATAAATACCTATCTATTAAAATAAACAGTGCGTCCTTGTTCCTCCTGAAATTATTCTGCGTTCCACGCTTTGGGAAACGCTGTCCTAGGAGTGCGGGGTTAATTGTGATCCTCTGGCTTTGGCTCTGCGTCCAGAATTCTTCCCTGAGGCATAGCAGATTCCATGAAATGCCGGACTGATAATTAACATTATAAGCTTTCTCCTTGTAAATTGTTCTCATTGCTGATTTACAGTAATAGTCTGAGAACTGCAAGAACTGTCCTCTCAAGGACACCTGGGGTGCCTCCTCGCTTTTCTTGTTGCATTGTGGTGCAGTAACCACCTGACAGTTCATAAAAAGATATTTCTGCAGATGCTCATTAAGCTGTTTTGGTTTTTGACAACTCTAGATTTAATATTTTGTGTATAAGTCAGTCTGGATGTGAAAACTAACTTTGTGTTGGCTTTTTCGAACCAGTAAAGCCCAAGCTTGGCAGTGTGGGTATTGGCAATCACTTGGCTGTTCAATATCAGTTTTTTCCCTTCATTCTGATTTCTTTGCCTTTCTTTTGGCTCGGCTACTACCAAATAGTCTTTGAAACCTCTCCCCTTTTAACCTAAAAAATAGAAACAATGATTTTATGTGTAGAATGGGCTAGAGGAAACCATATCATAAGGCATAGTGAAAAGGTGCAGGTTGCTCAGTGTCACCTGCCTGTGAATGCCATGTGATCAAAAGAGGTATTGACAGATTCACTTATTTATAAGTTCTGTTTGCAGTGTGCTGTTTGTTCTGTTCTATTTGTAGTGTGCTCATAAGCTCTATTTTTGTGTGTGAGAGAGCAGGCTTACTTTAATTCATTGAAAGGGAACTCAAAAAGTCAGCTCAAGCCATTCAAAGGTTTTTGCCCCCAAACTGTAAAGTAAAAAAATAATAATCCTTGGGGTTATTTTGGTATGCACACAGTGAAGAATTTAAATCAGGGCACAGTAATTTTCTTTACAGTGCTAAGCAGAAGTTCTGTTAAAGAAGAAACAATTTTATTTTATCTAAATCCATTTCAGAACTTAAGCAAGTGGGACCTCATCTTCCAGCGTTCAGAAACTAAGAACAAGGCTTTAGTAGTTAGAGTAAGAGCCTGATGGTTTGAAACTTCATTTTCAGTAACCATTACAAGTATTCCAGCTCTGTGGCCTGCAGATGGCAGTGCCTTTGTGTAGTTTATTAGTACTGTGAGGTTTTTGAAATTCAGTTGTGCTTTGAAGAATGGAAAACCTTAGGAGGAAATATAGTTAATGCTTTATTACCTCCTGTTTACAGTGTTTCTTTGCTCTTAACTCCCTACTTAAAGAATGAAAGGTCTACTCCTAACTCACTTTATTCCTAATGGTAATGGTAACATACAACCAACAGTGCATGTGGCTTACAAAGACCAACCCATTTGCTCCTACTGATTATCTTGTGATATAGGTAGATGGTATTATGATGATGATGATGATGTCTTCTTTGCTAATGAGGAAACAATGTCTAAGAGAGATTAGTGCCCACATCACATATCTAATAGAACTTATACAAGATATTGAAAATAAAGGATTTCATGACCAAGCAAAATTGAGAAATGTTGAGGTGAAGCAGTCCTTATCCAGAACTGCTCAGAGGCTTTGGCATGTTAAGCATGTGTAATGTAGATGTCCAAGACAAGAAGGTATCCTGATGCCCTTCTCTGGCAGTCTCCCACAAACATCTTGAAGTATTATTGTCCCCCCCCAAACTCCTCTTTCTTTTCTGTACCTTGTGGTTTACTAATTTCTGTGTATCTTTCAGAAAAGTGCTTTTTAAAGTTCAGTCAGCTTTATTGTGCCAAAAGATTTCTCCTATGCACAGTATGGACTAAACTGTTCGGCTTAAGCAAAGCTACAGTAAACTATCAAGTTAAAAGGGCAGCACCCAACAGAAATTACCCTCTCTGTTACTCTCATTAAATGAGAGGCATTAGTGAAAGGATAAGGGTAAGACCACTATTTGAAGCAGCAGCACATTAGGGAAATGTGAAGTATACTGACAGCTAAATATATAATGCCAGCATGCCTGCTGCTTTTTAAATGGTGGTTTTATTACCACCAGATATGAATATTTATAGGGACGGTCGTTTTCATTCTTTATCCTATCACTTGAAAAATAAGAGGTAATAGGTCAACTGGACCAATTACTTTCATGTTAAGAAAGTAATTCCCCTCAAAAAATCAGAACTCTTCTGGACCATAAAACTCGTCCCTTTATTTCAGAATAATGTTCTTAATGTTATTCTGAATAATATTATTGTTGACCTATATATAAAGACTGGCAACTTTAGGCAAAGATCAGGGCAACTAAAGTTAAACTGGAGATCAGTCTTAAAGCAGAGTATCTTATAAGTTAGCTCTATGCAGAGTATCTTACAGCTTAACAATGAAATAATTTGAGTGGTCCCTGGTTTGGATATGGAATAAATGAATTACTAAAGGTTAGGTTGATCCTCCATCTAGTGGGCAAGCTTTTGTAAACTCTGAGTAATTAATTTGGCTTGAGTACATTTAATTATGCAATTGGAAATTGAGATAGTAATAACATATATTTAGGATGAGAGATGATACAAGACATTTATTTTTAATCTTTTCAGAAAATATTTTGATATAAAAATAGGAAAAACATGGTTTTCTTTCAATTTCCAAATTTAGGATTAAAAAGATATAACTGAACCTTTTGTAGCCTTTGAGAAACCCATGTCAGACAACATCGGAATCACCAGAACAGTTTGTTGGAAATGCAGACTCTTAGATGCAGCTCCCTGTGTCCAACTCCCAAGTGACTAGTGCCTGGAAGTAGAGGACAGGGAATCTGACTTTCAAAAGCAATTTCTGTGGTTTTGGGTACATAAAAGCTTGAGAATTCCTAGTTCAGACAAGAATTTTTCACTCATTTGACAGTTGAAAAAATTCTAGTACTAATATACTCATCCCAGATTACTAATAGGAATCAACAGTTTTGATTTATGATTGGATTTTCATTAATGGGTTTATTTAAGCAAGACCTTAATTTAACTATAGTTGTTTTATGTCATCATTTGAACTAGAAGTTATAGTAACAGAATATCTGTAGAATTTTCAATCATTCAATTTCCTCCATTCACATCAGTAGGATGCTTTCACCTTCTTGAGAACAAATAAAGCAGGCTTACCAAGTTCCACTGTCCACTTATTAACTTTGCTCCATGTTGCAAATGTAGTAGTATGGATGTAAAATAATGTGTGGCCCTTTTCCTCCTTTTGCAAAGAGTTGCATTTAGAAATGAAGACAAAATAACTCAAAAGAAGCAGGAATTCTAGCCCCTGCCATAAAAATAATACTGGACAGCTTTAGTTTGCAAAATTTAGGGAGAACTTTACTTGGCATTTTGCTCTTCATTTGCCAAAGACCTGGTAAGTGTGCTAGCAAAAAGTGGCAAACTCAGTGGTTAATAGTTTTCTTGTCATTTTGTAACTAGCTAATTGGAAAAAGAAACATGAACGTTTAGGATACTTTTTAAATGATCAAATGAAATTAAAAAGAAGTGAGAGGTTTGGGGGGGCAGGTGGACTGACCTTATGATTATTATTATTACTTTTAGCACTTTGCAAATGGGTTGTTTCTATTCATTTTGGGTGTAGCCAAGGGATTATGCTTTCACTACTGTTTTCAGAGATTATATCTTTACAGATTTTTACCATTGTCATCACATTTTCTTTGTAACATTATGAGTTGTTTCCATTTGAGCAGTTTAGGGAGGTTTGTTGTATACATCTTAGGATATATTAGCTAAAAGGATAAAGAGGAGTTCACTTGCCAAGAATCACTGGAGAAATTTGTTTAAATACAGATTCTTAGATTTCATGCTGAGTAAATTTGAGATGTGGCCTGGAATCTGATTTTAACATCTTTTCAGGTGGTGTTGATATATCTACATTAAACAAATGGGATATGGAAAATGAAAAAAATATATATATGCATTTATATAAAAGAAAACGGGAGGAATGGGGAGTTGTTTAAGGAGCCTAGAGAATTTGGATTTTGCAAGAGAAAAATGTTCTGGAGATCTATTGTATAACAATATAAATATACTTAATACTACTGAACACTATAAATGGTTATGGTAAGAAGTTGTATGTCAGCATGCTTTTTACCACAATTTTTAGATTTTTTTTCCTACGTAGGCTAGTTTTTTCTTTCTGAATAGTGAATTTAACTTACAGATTGTTAGCTATTAATTACTGATTGCTCTGGCTATCAGTTCACTTTATAGATCTTTATTAAAGGTAAAAGCATGACTCTTTAAGTATTTTCCCCCACCTGTTTCCTTTAGTGGTAAACCATTCTGAAACTAGAAAACTTTAGTTCGCATTCTGAAACTTGAAAAACTTTCCTATAATACTCAATATTTTGAATGTCTTAGGTTTCAGTATTCCCGCCCTCATTTTTTGGATAACATATATACAGTAAACCCTCATCAATTTGACTTCACTGAGACTCTGTTTATGGTAGTTCACTCCACAGCAGGCCTGTTAATACCAACCTCGCCAAAGACTAGAACTCAGATTTGCTGATCCTGGCCAAGTACGCTTCCCTCAAAAGAAGTAAAATAGGCAGGAAGTCAAATGTTGATAGAAAATATTCCTCTGAAGGATTGAAGTAAATAGAATCTCAGTAGCAAAACTCTGAAACTTTTAGCAGGTTGGGGTGATAGAAATAAAAGTGGTAATTGAATAAGTAGGTCCTACCCCTATTGAGTGTCTGAGGCACTTAAAGATTGAAGTGAGCCTCCCTGGTGGCACAGTGGATTAAGCAACGCACTATAAAGATTGAAGTGACTGGCCTTTTCCAGGTTCCATCAGCACTTGTAAAGAAGAATGTTTGTCACAAGAGTGAGGAAGTAGGAGTTCAAGATGGAAAGCTTGTCTTTCCACACTGTCTATTGGAGGCAATATAGCATTGTATTTAGCACTTTGGAATCGCTCAGATTTGGGTCCTCCTCCTACCTTTTAATCATTGTATGGTCCCAGGTAAATCACTTAATATCTCTAAACCTTAAAATTTTCCATTCACATAATAAAGATCCTAGTAGTACTTAACTCCAAGAGTTAGAGAAAAAATTAAATAATATAGTACACATGATGTTCTAAGTACAGTCTGGGAAATAATTCGCATTCTGTAAATATAAGTTACCATTGCTCTTCCTAGGATTGATATTCTAATACAATTGAAGATATGATTATTTTAATTCAAGAATTAAGGACATAATCAATATCTGGTAATGAGTAGTTTTCAAAGTGAGCTTAAGAGGTTGATTTTAAAACAGATCACTCTCTTATCCCTGAATGGTTACAGTATAACTTGTTATACTATCCCTGATGGAACAATATATCATCAGAAGTCATCTTCAGGGGACCTTCCTGGTGGTGCAAGGAGTTAAGTCACATCGCTATGAAGCTATCTGCAGCCACTGCAGCACGAGTTCACTCCCCAGCCAGGGAGCTGACCCACATGTCCTCTCCTGTCTCACCTTGTTCCCCACAGCATTGTACTTCAGTAAATCTGCCTGTTTTGATCCTCATTCTGTCTCTGGTGAATCATCTCACCCTCCCACCCCCCACACCTCTGGCCTGCACCCCAGCTCTTATATGCATAAATAAATAAATATTTTTTAAAAACTCATCCTCATAAATACAGTTTGTGAGAAGTCCAGTCCTTTCCCCCTCCCAATTTGTGAATTTAATATGTGAATACCTGCTGTCTCATCAGTATGGTTTTCCAGGTTACATTATCTTTACTGTTCTGTCATCATGTATTTCTCAGTTTAGTAATCCTGATTGTTAGTTGGGTTTCAACTAACCTTTTGGGCAGTTTTATTTCATTTGTAGTATCTTATTAATTTACATGGGTTTCTAGATTCTTTCAACAGCTTACAGTGGCACTCACACTAAATGCTGTCATCCTATTACTCTTGTTCAGAATAGTCATTTTTCCATTGCAATAACCTGTCAACTGTAAAAATTGGTTTTAAGGTGAAGAGTTGGTAGTTTAATTGAAAAATAGATGGAGCAAAACAGTTCTTAACATATAAATGAAACGTGCATTTTTATTTATATTATTTGCCAAGGACCATTGTGTGATCCCTGTCTGGCATGTTAGTCTAAAATAAAACTGTAGATTAGGTATTGTGTCTTTTTTAGGTGTTCTTTACCCCATTCTTTGTGATTTAAAACAGCTCTGCCTCTTCTATAATAGCATGTTTTCTAGATTGTTTTCTGACTTCTTTTATAAAATCCCTTCAGTTGGTAATTTTTTTTGTTGTTGTTTAAAAAATCCTTACTGAGAGGTGCTTTTAAAATATTTTCAGAAGACCACTTTGAAATCATTTACATTCTGACCAAAGTTAAGCACCTTGTGGTGATGGTGATTTTGAATGCCACTTGCATTGCTTATAAATGAACACAGTGTAGAAATAGCAACCAAGCTGAAGTGGCAGAGACACTGAGAGACTAAAGACTGCTTTCTGGTTTTAAGGACAGTTGGCTGTGATAAAATATATCAGGAGGAAAAAGAATCACCATTTTTCCCCATTTCTCCAATTTCCTGCAATGCAGAGGAGGGTTTTCCATATCTCCTTGTTGCTGTTGCCCTGTTGTTGATTAAACAGTTACTATTTTTTTACAACTATATTTCCCCCACCTAATGTCCAGAATGGTCCTCAGATTGTCTTTCCATCTCCCCCCCCCTTCTCCTTTACATTGTTTCTATTTACTTGGTGTAGACTCTATATCTCTGTAAGAGTTTGAGAAGAAAATATTTGATTAAATTAATTAACTGTTTACCATTCTCAGTATAATGCATTTTCAAAGAGAAACTTGCTGAAATGAACCTCCAATTGATAGATTTTCAAATCATGAAAAATTGGAATGTGCATTTTTTTTCTTAACTCTAAATCTTTATTATACTCTGGTCGACTCCCTGAGGTTATTTGTGCTTTTGGTAGTTTCTCTCTTCCTTCTATATTTCTGAACTCATGGGTTTTCTAGAAGTTCTGCATGCAGGTACGTTAAGATTTTTTCGTGTGGGAACTGGTGATAATGATCATTTTGCTTTCACAACTCTCACTGAGGCTCCCCTTTCCAGCCTTACCCTAACCTGAGCAGTCCTCCTCTTGCATGGCAGTGAGACTGTCAAAAGTCTCCAGGTCTCATTTTCTCTGTATCTCACTATACATGAAAATTTAATAAACTACTAAATAGCAGTGAATAAAGAAACACGTCACATACCACACTAAAAGTTTGCTAATCCCTAAAATTAAGAAAATGACCTAAAAGTTACCTTTTTTGCAGAAGAAGCATAACCCAAGCCAATCAAATATAACTGCTTTGGACTACTCATTGAAAATAGATACTAGGAGGCAAATGACAGTAAACATAGTTTAAAGGTATAATCTTTACTCAAAATCTCCCAACTAACTGCAAAATTATTTCACCAACTTCAAAGTTATTTACCTCCTTCATCTTAAACGTAACTAGTTTTGCCCCAAAGGTGTATAATCCGTGACTATTTTGTTCTCCCTAGTTCCATACATAGACACAGAACCGGATGAAATTATTATACAGTATAATAGTCCTTTTTATATGATATGGGTAAAGTATATACCATTGATAGGAGCACACCAGTTAAAGTAATATTATATGTTCTCTACGCATCTAAATACTTGCCAGGTGAAATTAATTTTTTGATGAGTTTTCTTTATTCACAAGACCATTTAATAATACATAGAATCCTGCTGGGAGATACGGTGCCTATTGAAATAACCTAATATTAAAAAGTAGTACAAAGCAAGTGAGCAGACTAGGTCACTGGGCCCTTCTGTAACTGAACTGATGTTCTTCACAATTACATATGAAAGAACCAGATATTCCGTGTAAGACCTATAATCATATATGTAATTCAGACATTAGTGAACTTTGAGGGCTATAAATTGTGAGTCTACCACCTCCAATACTGAAATCATAATCAGCTATTTTTGTCCTATATAGAATTCTTGTGTAGAAAACATTTCCTGATTTCTTAAAAATAAAGGGATTATGGTTTATGTTTATTCCGTTGAAAAGGTAAGAGGCACTACAGGTAGAGTCAGCTTCTCTTACAGTCGAGATTTATGTTACCTTCAGTTTTGTCAAAAGTCATTCTCCTTGACATAATAGACTTCTAACTTAAAATGAATTAAAATTCCTAACGAGAAACTCCAAGGTTAGCAACATAGCAATGTCAAGTCTATATCAAACCTCTTAGGTTTTTTTATTACTGTGTTCTTTCATTCCATAGGATTCTGGTTGAAATTTTTTAAAATACTTAATTACTATTTTAAAACACTCTTAATTATATGAGTGCTTAATACCATTTAATGCCATTGGATACATGATTAATTGCTTAATATGGAGCAAGGGGAACAAAACTACATTGCAACAGAAAACAGTTTTATTTCTACATTCAGCTTAAATATGACATTTTTAATGCTTTTATTTAATTTATGTCATAAAAAAGTTATATTTTGGGGGGGCATAAATTGGTACATTTCTTTATATACTTCATCTATATTCTTCTTCATGTGTATGATGTATTATTTACCTCAGTTTTCACAAAGCAGGTTTGTCTTGTTTTTAGTAAACAGGTTTTAGCTGCACAACTTGACTTTCCTGTAAGTTTGTGTGATTCTATTGCTGCTCCTTTTCTAGTTGTATATGCCACACTCCTCTAGTGGAAACTTTTGGGGAGTGTTTTATTACCTAAGCCTACTATACTAAATGCCAGTTCTTATTCTTAGGTATTTATCTGTGAGGGTTACTGATGTTAGTATGTCATATACATTGTCTAGAAAAAATTTCAGTTTCTTATCTCTATCTCATTCTGGAAGATTCTATACAATGGAATGCAACACAAGCCACACTAAAAGGAAGCCCCGCTTCATGGATTGTCAGAAGTTTTAAGATAACAGAGTCCAGCTACTACTTCTTTGTAACATAAAATAGAATTATTTGTCTTTGCACTTTTTAAGAAAATTCTCTTCCCCTCAAATAAGAATCTTATAGCTGGCTCTCCTAGAATTAGAAGGCAACTTTTTCCCCATTTGGAGGGGACAGGTATTAGGTTTAGGACTTGTTGACGCATTGATATAATCAGCTTTTTTTAAATTATATGTTAGCTACAAAACCGAGGGACATTCCTTACCCAGCCATACCAATGTACTACCATAATTTAATAAAAATTCCTAAGTGACAGTGTGTCTGCTGAATGGATTTTCTTACACCATCTGGTGTCATTGTAGGTTTTTTGTTGTTGCTTTCATTTGAATGTGCTGATGATCTTGTTTTTATTCCGTAGCATTGAACAGATGGGTTGATTATTCTTTTCAGATATTAATAAGGCAGCGGAAAGAAGAAATATGAATACGGCTCCATCAAGACCCAGCCCCACACGAAGGTAAAGTACCCTGAAGCAGTGAGTTACCTTGGGAGAGTTGGGCTCTGGGGAGTTAAGCCCAGCTTCATACCTCAAGGGTCTTTTCTTCCCCCCAACAAATCAGAAACGCTCAAGCAAACAATAAGAACATGAACCTTGTGTGAAGGGCCTTGCTGCTTTAAAAAAAAAAAAAACATACATCAGGAGATACAGAGGAAGCTTTGTGTTTTCGGTGGCAAACCAGCAAGTTCAGCTTGCAACAAGAGTTGCAGGCAATTGGAAGAGGATAAACCTCTGTTCCCAGCTCACGTGTCAATGGGAGCCTCCAGAGAGGAGGAGTGCCCCCGGGGTCGCTGGTGTGTGCCTTGCTGCACAGCAGCAGGCAGCAGAGATTCGACTCTTCATTCCAAATGGCTGCCGGTCCAGATGTTAACCCAGGTTTTTGGAAAGTGCTGCTTGAGAGATTGCTGCTGTGCCTGTACTGCAGATCCCCTGTTTGCTCGCATGCTTGGGTTACCGTGAGGGGAAATAAAAAGGGCAAAAACACTCCAACTCTCAAAAGTCTCCCTTTTTCTTAGTTTTCCTGGAAATAAAAGGCATTTCCCCAATATATCCTTCCTTCTAGTCCTGATGTCTACTGATATGTATTAAATCAGCCTCTTCTCTGGCAGGAGAGCCTTATTAATGTTACCATTTACACCAAAGATGAGTATATGTATCCTAACTGTCTCACCTCAGAGCATAGCACACATGGATGCATTTCTGTGTGGAATGCAGGCAGATAGGATATATTTTGTATCTGGTGTCTCTTCATGGACCCAGTGAATAATATGAATTTTGCTGTTGCCCCTAAGTAAAAATACTAATTTTCCACTGTAAACTACATATCTGGGCTACATACTGCAATAAACTACATTTCCTATAAAAACTAAGCCTACTGAGTATGAAGAATTCCGATATATACTGGTAGCTCCACAGGTCACTTGGGGATACATATGCCAACTAACTGAGCACTTAATACACAATATGCAGCCATCCTGATTTGGAACAAAAATACCTATATTTTGTTTACTGCTTACAGGAAAGAATGGTTGCTTTACATTTGGTGTATTTGCCCCTACTTTAATATAAAGCTACCAGGAATAGATCACACATATCTGCAGAGTTCAGGTGAAACCCAACGGCATCGTATGCTGCTGATTTCAATGGAATTCTTAGTGCTCTCTTCCTGGACAGAGGTGTTGAATATGACACCACAACTATAGCCGCATTGTGGCTATGTAGTGGACGCCCTGGTCATCCATGGCTTTCACTGCAGAAGTGAACATATACATTGGTATTCTGTCTGTGCTCTTTAACGCCATAAGGAATGCCTGCAACTTGCAGGTAAATACTGTGTGATTGATTTTGTGTGTACGTGTGAGTATCCTAAAGAGCATAAACGAATCCTGCAGGACTTCCACAGTTCCATATAATGTCTGTTTCTGTGACATGCATCTAACCATACTGCAGATGTTGAGCAGTCCCATCTGTGTTGCTCCTCATTGCCCCAATAAGCTTGGAATGCAGGTGGCTACAAGCTTGCATCTAATGATGGTTAATATGGGACTCCCACTGGAATCTGGTGTTACCAAATGGTTTGAGAGGAAATACGGTGTGTATCCAGCTTCTAAAGAATTCTGATACATGTGTTTCTGAACTAGGTAACTTACCACAAGCTAAGTGGAATTGGTAACTGTAAAGAGTTGTCTTTACTCCACTAGTAAACTCCTCTCCTGTCTCTTCTCCATGATATTTAGGATCTCTGAATAATTATGTATTTCTACAGGCAGAAAATTAAAAACAGCATATTGTAGAATACAGAGTAAGTAATTCTCATTTGTGCTATGCATTGAAAAGAGTATATCATCTTAGTAATGGTATTTAAGTAAATACTTTTTAACATTTCCAATTGATTGTAGTTAGTCAACAAACATGTGCGATGTTGAAGACATAACTAATCGCTCTTCCCCATTGGAATTTAATATAGCCTTTGCCAAGGCATTAAACTGAAAAGATTCATTTCACCCCAACCTAGATCCAAAATGTCATCATCTTAAAGTAACTTTTTTAATAATAGCTTCCCCCACCCAAAAAAATAATAATAATTGGAGAGGCCCTTCTAAAATACTTACCTTAAAAATCAGTTCTAAAATGAGGTGGCTTGAAATGTGAATAGGACTGTGGCTCCCTGCTTTATTTACAATCAATAGGACGGATAGCTAGTCTAATTCAAATTCCACTACATATCTGTCTTCCCCTTGGCGATATGTCCCTGACTGGGTTCCTCAGCGTGTTACATAATATGATGAAGTTTCATGCAGTCATGCTTAATAAAGTTCAGGGAAGAGGGATGTTCACATTTAATAAAATCTGTTCTAAACTCTATGTAAAACCTGAGCAAAAAATTCCCGTTTTTTTTTTAAGTTTTAATAATAAATTTAAAACCCTAAAGCTAGACAAATTGAACATTGTATTAAAAATATAATACTAACATTTTGATTATTGCCCTGATTATGTATTCTCTTAAGGGTAACCAGTAAGGCAGAAATAAAATGCAGTAAGTTAACAAAATGGGTGAATGGTTAATCTGGAAGGGGTGCCTCATTTGAGAGTGAACACTGAATATCACTCTCTTTGGTACATGTTTCCAGTCAAAGTCTTAAGACAGTTCCATGTTACAGGTATGTTGACAGCAGTCAAAATGCCTTCATTTGACATCCCTAATTGTTTTGTGTGCCCTCCAGTCATGGGCATGCATTGTTCACAGGGGGGAAAAAAAACCTGTGCTTGTGGCAAATATTTCCCCTAAGTTGTATCTGTCTCCAGGGCTGCTACTTTTGATAAGAAAAATGGTTTTTTTAGCATGCTGGCAAGACCTTTGTAACACCTTGTTTTGCTGGACTTTTAACCTTGAGTGTCAGAACACCTAGCCATCTTTGGGAGCTTTCACAGGATTATCACCTCTTCCTTTGTCTTTGTAAGCCACAGTTCTGGAATTGCTCTTTGTTCAGTACTGTACCTCCCTAATGACTCCAGCTGTCAGTGTGTAATAATGACAGTATTGACCTGGCCAAGCACAGGACTCTGCATCAGGGATCCCTGCTCTGGATCAAATTTCAGCCCAAATTCTCATCACTCAACCCTCGGACCACTTCATCGGACTCTTCTGCGTACATTGCATGGTTACCATTGACACTACGCGGATAGTCCTTACTGTCTTCAGAAACTGTCATGGTTCTGGTTGTGTCTCAGATTCCATCTTCAATACTTTGGCATTCCAGGACCTGGAGCATATTTCTCAAAGACATGACATCCAAGTATTTGTAGTGAAACTGTACCCTGAACTACCTAAGGAAGACTGAATACATAAATACCTAAGAAAGACTTGTCTACATGAAAAACTCTGCAAAGATTTTTCCTGTGTGTTTGTGAAGGATGTTAGGCCTGGTACCTCTGTGGTGAAAGTCATCTGGAATTGACTCCTCAGAAGTAATCTAGCTGAAGACACGTTTCTTATATCACCCAAGATCATTTCTTCACATCCGGAGTGTTAATTCTGTTGATAACTGCTTGTTCCTTGGATGTGAGACAGTCCTAGCTCTAAGAGGGTCTCACAATTAAAGATTCCAAGCCGTGATTGTCTCTGCTGTAAAAACTCAAAAAGAGCCATCATTTCTCAGCAAGCACCACCTCTGCTAACAGAAAAGTCCAATTTGTGCTTGAGAAAATCATCAGTGTGCTTTGTAGGGAGTAGCATGAGCACTTACGAAATTTGAATCTCTGAGGTATGATTATCTCATTCACCCCATATCCTACCTTCACCTAGTGGAAAACTCTGCTCAAGTCTTAATATCCTTTTCAACAGCATGGTGCCATCATAGTGGGGGATCAGCGTCATACAGCAACAAGGCATTTAGATGACTGTATTTGTGGACAGTATCTGACAGAACAGAAACATGAAGGACTTTTTTTCCAGGAGCAAAAAAAAAAAAAAAAAAGACGGTCTTCCCAAGGCAAGTATTCCAGCAAACAAAAAGAAGAAAAGAGATACTGACAAAAGTAAAGGACAGGTCTTCTTCCCCACTCTTACTATCTAGCCAAGACCAAAGAACATCCCGCACTTGAGATTTCAGTCTTTGGCTGAAGAGAACATCAGAATCTATCAGTTTTCCAAGATCATCAACTATCAGTTCATATTCTGAGGGCTTTCAGATGCTTAGTTCCCTAAATATTCTAGTCCCCAGGAAGAGAAGCATCTCTACGAGAAGCGTGTCACCTGCCATCTGATCCTTACTTTCCTTCCCTTCACCCATCCCTCCCTTGCCTTGCAAATGTTTCCAAGTGATTGTGACTGTCTCTCAAAACAAAGAGCATTTGACTTTCTTCCCCTGCTGAATAGATGAGGAATTATAACAGAATTTAAGTAGTGCTTTTTACCTGCTTTCAGTTTGTGAACAACATGCTGAAATTTATTTAACCACTGTTCCGTTTCTTCTTAGTCTCTAGTGACCTAGTACATGAGGGTACACTGTATTGGGTCTCCAGTAAAATACCCCTGGTGCCTTGGAATGATATTATGAACCTTATTTTCTAGAAACTTCCTTCTAACCCACTTGTTATCTGAGGTCAAGCATCTCATTCAGCAGGCTTCATCCAAATGATACTTGGAATCCTACACACGGTACCACCCTTTGGTTAGCTGGTCTTGTTTTGAGAAAGGTGTTGGGGGCACAGCAGAGGCCCATTTATTCTGGGCAGTTCTTTTTTGGGTTCTAAAGTGACTCTAAAGGGTGTTTATTTTGTTTTTGTCTCCAGAACAACAGTATACCATACTGCTCATCTTTTGGAGAAAGGAAAAAGGCTTGCCTTTTCATTAAAGAATTACTATCTTCTCTGTTCCTGCTTCACTCC
The DNA here is from genome assembly GCA_019455555.1 of Galemys pyrenaicus. Lineage (NCBI taxonomy): Eukaryota > Metazoa > Chordata > Mammalia > Eulipotyphla > Talpidae > Galemys > Galemys pyrenaicus. Next base: position 4,738,218 of record JAGFMF010011603.1, read on the forward strand.
TTTGGTTCCTTACTCCTTGTAAATATCATCTCTTCTACATTTTTACACAGAAGGCAATTAAGGGGGAATTGAGGGAATGGGAGTGCTTGCCTTCTCAAACCAGAAGCATAAATCCAAACTTAGGAGATCTAGGGTTATGGTCAACTTCTCGGGATGGGCTCTGACAGGTAAGTGAGATATTCTAGTGTATTCAAAAGAATGAGAACCAAATATGACATCTGTAGTTATCCTAAGGCTGTGAATAATAATGTGCTGTGACATGGTGTTTTATCTGTGTCCTCACCTCCATTTCCACCAGCCCAAGGTTTTGTGTGTGGTCTGTGGTCTGTCAGGTTCATGATCTCTCTCAGCCTTGATTGCCAAGAACACTTGAAATCTGATTCCACTGCTAATGACAGCTTCTAACCGCTCCCCAAGGCAGGTTTATCTGCCTGTCATTAATCCAGAAATACTTTACAGTTGTCCTCTCCCATTAGATCTTGAATGTTTAGCCACGTTGTATACTAGATCAGATGTTACATGTTAGAAGGATTATATGACCTAATAAAGACTGAAAAATCTCGGTCAGTGTGTACTTTGTAGTAAGGAAAGTGTTTAGCAGCCCTCATTTAAATTTCTTGGTCTTCTATATCAAGAGTACTTTAGGGCCTTAAAATATACAATGTGGACTTCTCTTTGAAGCAGAATTGGCATTTTAAAGAGTGCTCTGATTGTGGATGAGGGTGAGGTAAGGTAAAATGAGGGTTTCTGCCAGTCTGATGGCATCTGGATGAACGCCTACTATGTGTAATCTTGGTAGATGACAAAAGTATAAACAAAACATGGTGCCTGCACTTGAGAGGCTTGTAGTTTAATTGAATAACTTACTAAACATTTTCTTACACTCTGCTGTGTTGTAAGAAGAAAAGGCTTTCAAGAGGTCTTTTTGGTAGGAAAGCCTTGTAAATAGATAATATGGAACAATGTGATAAGTGCCATAATAGAAATATATACAGGAGCAAGATTCATTCAGAATATTCAAGTACATCTGCCTTGTGCCAGACATTATAAACCTATATAGAAAGGTTTATAGTGGAGAATTCAACTGTCCTTGTCCTTGTGGACTTGCCACCTTAGTGGGACAAGACAGCCATTAAACAAGTAACTATGTCAAATTATAAATGCCAAGTAAAAACAGTGAGATGCTATGAGAGATTGTGTTCAGGATTTAGGGGCAGAAGATAAACTGTTAAACTAGCAAAATCAGGGTAGGAGATACTTTTGCTGAGATGTGGCAAATGAGTATTGGTCCATTTCTGCTCAAGTAGAAGCATCAGGAAATGTCATGGTTGATAGCTAAAAGAGCAATATAGAAAGAGAAGTGAACTTGGAGGAGGGAGAGGTGATTGGAGAAAACAGAGCCAAAATTCTTTTAATATGGGCAAAATTAATAATTTCAGAGAAAAACAGATGGAAATATAATTGGAAGAGTAGGTGAAGCTTTAAGACTTTACTATTGACTAGCTTGAGCAACTGAATGTGCCAGTTATTGAGGTGGAAAGGACTAAAGGTAGACATTTGTTAGGAATGATCATGGTTCAGGGCAGGTTTTATGGAGTAGGTGATCTTTAGAAGTGGGTGAAACAAGGTGTTTATAAATAGTAGACTGAGTTGTGCAGTAGAAATAGTACTTAAAGAGGAGAAATCAGCAGTTACTAGGGAAATTAGAGAATATTTTTTAGAAATCACGGAACATGAACTTGTTTGTGAGGATTGGGTAATACTTGCATTAATGCAGGAAAAATATCCCAAGAGGAAAAACCATGTGAACAGAAACAGTGAAACAAACATGTCATGTGAGTTAAGTCATAAAAACAGCCTAAGTAGAACTGAGGGTGGATCAAGAAATGGGAGAAAGATAATGGTTGGGGAAGGACCAGATTTATTAGAGACAGCTGCCTAGAAGCATGATGGCCAACTTGTGATTGGTAGTATGTGGGAATTCGTGTGGCTAATCTGGTATTTATGTGTTTAGTGATTTGAAATCTGGAAGACTGGCTTTCATTTTGTTTTTGTTTTTGGAAACTTGTTGGTGACAACATAGAATTTGAGTTGAACTCATGTATCTGTAAGAAAACTGAACAGGACTCAAGTGACTTAATGGGGAGAGGGAAGAAAGAATCAAAAGTTAACTTTTTTAACTTAAACCTGGGTAACTGGGAAGCTGATTATTGGCAGAAGTAAAAAAAAAAAAAGTCCAGAATAGAATTAAGTGAATTATATATAAAAAGTTTAATTTTTAAAATGTCGGGAATGGGTTTGTAATGGGTGGAATCTCTCTGAAGTAAAGTCTTTATTTGCTGACCAGATGGGTAACTCTCTTAAAATTTTTAATCATGTTCTCACTGTTTGACTGCTGTATCGTAGTGAAAAATACTTGGGAGGGTGGGGGCTTCCTCCAACAAAGAGTTGCTGAAAGGTTGGCTACCTTCAATTTCTCTGTCTTAGCATCTTCTTGCTACATCCCACAGAGATCCATACGGCTTTGGAGATGGTCGAGATACAAGACGTGATCGATCTCCAATTCGAGGAAGCCCAAGAAGAGAACCCAGGGATGGCAGAAATGGCCGGGATAGCAGAGATATGCGAGACCCCCGAGACCTGCGGGACCACAGAGATAGCAGAGACATTCGGGATCATAGAGACAGCAGAAGTATGCGTGATGCTCGGGACATGAGGGATCTTAGAGACTTTCGTGATCTAAGAGACTCTAGGGATTTTCGAGATCACAGGGATCCCATGTATGACAGATACAGAGATATGAGAGACTCCCGAGATCCCATGTACAGGTATGTTAACAACTACTCTGCTTTTTTGTTTTGACAGTTTTTCTTAAGTGTGTGCTGCTGAATTAATTGAAAACTCTGTAAGATCAGTGAATTTTATCAGTCTTATATTTCCATTGTCAAATGGTAGGTGATGTGCTGCTCAGTAAATATTTGCTGAACATGTGAATGATTGATAAACTAAGTGAATCTGGGTATCTCCTTGTGGCCTATGAAACTTAGTGCAAATGAAAAAATAGATGAAATGCACAGGGAGCATGTTTAAATAGCTAGTAAATACATGAAAAGATGCTCAACATCAGTCACTGGAAAAATGCAAATTAAAGCCACAGTGAGATACTAGGTCACACCTACTAAGCTAGCTATAATAGTTTATTTTTTAAAAAAACCCAGGTGTTGGAAAGTTGTGGGAAAATTGGAACATTCCTATATTAATGGTGGGGCTGTAAAAATGGTGTGGCCACTGTGGGAAATAATTTCATAAGGTTCCTCATAAGGCTAAACATAGAATTACTGGGACTCATCAAATCCACTCCTGATCTATCCAGAGAATGGAAAAGAGAGACTCAAACAGATATTTGTACATGAATATGCACAGCAGCGCTATTCACAATAGCCAAAAGGTAGACACAACCCAAATACCTATAGACACATGGAGTTTTTTTTAACACGATATAGCCACACAATAGAATATTTCAGCTATAAAAAGAAAGCCTGTTCTAACACGTGCTATAACATGGGTGAACCTTGAAAACATCATGCTAAGAGAAGTCAACATTGTAATGATTCACCTACTTGAATTATCTAAAAAAGACAAATTCAGGGACATCCCTGGTGGCGCAAGGGGTTAAGTCTCAGCACTATGAAGCTATCCACAGCCACTGCAGCACTAGTTCGATCCCCAGCCAGGGAGCTGACCCCTCAGCAGTGTATTTCAGTAGATCTGCCTGTTCTGTTCCCCGCTCTGCTCTCTGGTAAATCCTCTCACCCCCCCTCCCATATCTGGCCTGTACCCCAGTTCTTATATGCATAAGTTAGAGGACTGGGACATGAAGAGTTACTGCCTAATGGATACAAGAGTATTCTGTTCAGGGTGATGAAAACCTATCTATATTCTATGACTTATATATGTATAGATCATTTATGTAGAATATATGTTGTTTTTAAACACAGTTTCTTTAAAGTAGAAGGAAGGAGTGGGTGGAGGGGCTGTGGACTGATTACTCAAAAGTCTTATCAGTAATTACTACCAGTTATTTCACATCTACTTTATGCCAGGAACTAAGCCTGAACTTTTCTGTACATCCTCCCAGTCATTTTGCGTGACTGGTTAACCTAGGTGGAGCTTTGGAAATGATAAGCAGCAAGTTCCAAACCCAATTTATTGAATCAAAGTCCTCTAGCTTACTATGCTTACATCCTCACAGGGTACTGAGACTGGGGAAATTCTCTGATTTTTGCAGAATAGCATAGTTTTAACTTTATGCAAATTTCTTTAACTTTTCAGGAGAGAAGGCTCATATGACCGATACCTACGAATGGATGATTACTGCAGGAGAAAAGATGACTCCTACTTTGATCGTTATAGAGATAGCTTTGATGGACGAGGCCCGCCAGGCCCAGAAAGTCAGTCTCGAGCAAAAGGTAAAGTATCAGAAATGGTTTATTCTTATTAATGGTAGAATACAAAAGAAAGAGGAAACTAATAATCAACGGAAAAGGGATTAAACAATACACAAAATGAAGAAATACAAATAGTATATTAATGTATAGAGAATATTCAGCTTAAAAATAGTTTTTAAAATGCAAATTGATATAATCATCTTGTTTAGTCATTTAATAAGAAGAAACAAATAGGAAGTTCCATAGTAAAAAATGAACAAAAGATTGAAACTGAAAAGTTTAGGTGCTTGCTTTTTGCCTATGACTAAGCCACATCATTCTCTATGCAACGTGGGGTTTTTGTTTCATCTGTAGTTTTTACCTAACAGCATCACTTCTTTAGGTTAAGACAAACTTTTTTTTAAATTCTGGTTTTTCTGAGTTGATCTTTAAAGACTTTAAAATCACTTTATATGCGGTCATATCAAGTTAAGAATCTCATTTTTAATTTGTTGTAAAACTTAACTACCTGATTTTTTTTCCAAAATAAAGTAGATTACACGTACCTGTCAATAGGGATCTTAAATAGTTGTCCCAAAATTCCAAATTAGAATAATAATGAAATACCATCTTCTACCTGTGAAGTTGGCAGGAATTTTTTTAAATGACAATAAATACCTAATGATACCTAAGATGTGGAGAAATACTCTAGGTAGTTCACCCTTGTGGAGGGATAACTAATAGTAGCATCTTCAGAGGGCAGTCTGGCAGTATGTATCTGGTGAAACAGTAAAACACCAATAGCATGCCCTTTACTCCAACCATTCCAAGTTGATAAATATTTGTAATAGTAAAAAATTATAATCCTGGTTGTTTTAGGAGGTAGTCTAGATAGTTCAGTGTATGTGTTACGACCTTTACCTACAAGTAGTTCAGTTAGAAATAAGGCCTGTGACTTATTTTTATAGAAAGGCAGAGTCCATATTTCAGTTTTCCCTGGTGGTATCTTGCAGAGCGTTTGAAACGTGAGGAACGGCGTAGAGAAGAGCTTTATCGTCAATATTTTGAGGAAATCCAGAGACGCTTTGATGCTGAGAGGCCTGTTGATTGTTCTGTGATTGTGGTCAACAAGCAGACTAAGTAAGAACCCCTTGATATTTCTCCTGAATAAGGAGAAGGATCAGAAGAAATTTCAGGCTCCCTCTTGGCATCTCTGCCCACTGAACTTGGGCTGTGTATTCCAGCATTGCAATGCTATGTTGGCCAGAGTTCTTTCAGTTGTAGGCGATAGGAAGCCCCTTGCAAACTGGCTGAGTTTCCAGAGGGAAATTCTTAGCTTATTTACGAGGAAGTTCAGGCATGCATTGTCAGACAGGCTTCCTTTCTGAAAAGGCGGAATGGCGTTGGCCATAGACATATATCTTCTTAATAAAGCCAGTGGGAAGAGAGCTTCACTTTCCCAGGGCTTCTCCTAACATATTGGAATTGTTTTTCATTAGACTGACCTGGCTCACTTTCCCATCCCTGAACCGGTTACTTTAGCTACAGTGCTGGGATGTCTGTTTGGTCAGAGCTAGGTCACGTGCCCATCTCTGAAGTTAAAGGTGGGTTTGCTCATGTAGACAGAACTGTGTGTACTGAGTGAGGGGGGAAATGCCTTCCCAAAGGAAAATCAAAGAAACTTAGACTGGTCAGACAAAGCAATAGATGCTACCCTCATGAGATACCCTGAATCCCCGATACTTTGGGAGGTACATGTCTCTGCATTGTGACATACCGCAGCCATGCAGGACTGTCAGGTGATCATGTTCGTGAAGCCAGAGTTCCCAGTGCCATTTGATTCCACCTCTGTTTTACATTCTTTCCTGGAAGAGGGAAGCCGATTGCAGCCTTGACAGCAATTGCAGCCTTGTTCCGTCTCCGCAGGTGGTCCGTAAATAAATTCATGTATTTCCTAGCAGTTTGGGGTTAAAGAGCTAATTTCAAGGCAGAGACTAGGGAAATAGGTGTTGAGAAACCAAGCAGTAGGCAGAGTTCACAGTCTCTGGGCTGCCTTGCTGAGAGGCTGGTGATGTTTTAACTATAGATAACTGCAGGCTTTTGTTTTTGTGGCTTTTTTTTTTTTGACACGTTAATCATCTGAGCATTTACTTTGTACTACCTTATGCTAAGGGTTTTTATTAAATTGCTTTTGATCTTTACAATAATCATGTTACATATGTACTCTTCAGCAAATTTTTATATGTATGACATATGCTGGGAAGTGGGGTTATAATGCTAAACAAATGCATGTCCCCCTCCACACCCTAGTTGGTAGATGACCAAAGTAAATGTATTGGTGATAAGTCCTATGGGAAGAATGATGTCAAGCCTCTAATTTAGATTGAAGAAAAGGTCAAGGAAATGACATACAAACTGAACCATATTAAAGAAACTGAGGTTTCTAAGAGAAAAAGGACTTGCTTAAAGCTTCACAACTTTGCAAGTAAATGTAAGAAGTAGGCTGCAGACCCATCTTTTAGCATTAAAACGCGTTCTTTCCCTGTTATGTTATGTACCCTGGCCCCCCACCACCCATACAAATAATGTGCCACCAGTCTTAGGCAATCAAAAGAAGGACCTGGTACTAAATACTATACTACTGGTAACTTTGTGATCTACCTGAGCCAGTATGAAGAGGAATTGGTCTAGATCCTTGGAGCCTGAAGAGGGCACAAGAGATTTGGACTTCGTTAGTAGGATTTGAGCTTGCATAGGATCATGATAGTGTACAGGCTGGGCATTGGTCAGAGGATCTCACCGGGGTGCTGTTTATCTCTACAGAGATTATGCTGAATCTGTGGGGCGGAAGGTGCGAGACCTAGGTATGGTAGTGGACTTGATCTTCCTCAACACAGAGGTATCCTTGTCACAAGCCTTGGAGGACGTTAGCAGAGGAGGGTCTCCTTTTGCTATTGTCATCACCCAGCAACACCAGATTCACCGCTCCTGTACAGTCAACATCATGTTTGGAACGCCACAAGGTACAGAGGCCCAGTGGGTCAGAATTCCCTCATCCATTCATTCTTACTCAGCTGGAATATTTTAGAGTCCTTTTATAAGTACACTCATCATCTTTAACAATAACTATGCTGTTTCCAGAAAACAAACTAGTTTCTCCTATTACTTTTTAAAAAAAAGACATCCATCTAGGTTATTAGGGAGCCAGCAATACTAGTCCACCCAGCACTAGAATTCAATACTCAAGTCTTATACAGGGGATCAGAGTTCAGAACCCAAATTTTACACAATCTTATATAGTTAGTTATTCATCTGGTAGTGTTTCAGTGGATACAGTTCTGGACCAGTTACATATGAGACGTTATAGTTAGCCATCAGATATGTATGATGGTGGGGTCTCCCAGGTGGCATGATGGGTTAAGCAATGCTCTATGAAGCCAACCACAGCCACTGCAGCACGAGTTCAACACCTGCCACCGGCCAGGGAGGGGACCCATATGGCGCAGCAGACTTCTGCCTCACCTGCTGTGCCCTTCAGCAGTGTGTTTCAGTTGATCTGCCTGTTCTTTTCCCAACTCTGTCTCTGGTGAATCCTCTCCCTGCCCACACCTCTGGCCTGTACCCCAGTGCTTGTATGCATAAATGAATAAATCTTTTTTTAAAAAAAGAGATACATAGGATGGTGTACTGACAAATGTCTGATAACCTGTGTGTGTGGCGGGGAGGAGAGGAGCTGTAATCACTACTCCCACTGTGTCTTTATTTCTCACCACCAGTGTGACTTCAGGTTGGAGAAGAGAGTAACGGTGGTTTGCCAATGAGAGCTGGCTGATCAGACCTCTGGCACATACTACACTAAATATGATAAAATCCTTGTTTTCACGCAGCTTTCTAGAGGGGGACAGATTATCAGGCAATAGGATACTATTTATAAGTGTGTCAGAGAAACAAGTAGAGGAGCTGTGAACAAGAATGAGGACCAGGATAGGTTCAAGTTCTGAGAAGCTGTAAATCACGTTCCCCAAAGGTAAGGGTAGAAGGTTATATAGGGTCACAGTTTGATCTTAATCCATGACCTTTGAACTGATGAATGAAAAAACAGGCCAGCTTTATCCTGAGGTGCACAGTGGAGAGCAAGCTTTACAGAAGAGCTCTTTAGCCCCCTGCAGCCTACCTCCCATGGTCAATCCCCATGCGATATTTGTGAATCTGTGGGGCACTGTCATTCTTCTTTGGTTTTTACTATAAGTCTGTGATCTCGGAATTCCCCCAAAGAACCACCAGCTGTACAAAGGTTCATGATCCTCACCAAAGAAATCCTTTCACCTATTTTCCCAACCTTCATCTGCCTGCCTGCCCCTCCTGATCTTCCATCCCAAGAGTCCTTTCACTAAAATGGTTTTCTTTTTTGGTTTGAGGTTAGGAAAGGCTTGGTGTGAGTCCAGCAGGTGGGCACTCAGATCTGTCATGGAAGAAAATAACTCTTGTCATTCCCTCCTGCAGAGCATCGCAACATGCCCCAGGCAGATGCCATGGTGCTAGTAGCCAGAAATTATGAGCGGTATAAGACTGAGTGCCGGGAAAAGGAGCGTGAGGAGATTGCCAGACAGGCAGCCAAAATGGCTGATGAAACCATCCTACAGGAAAGAGAGCGAGGAGGCCCCGAGGAAGGTGTGCGTGGGGGGCACCCTCCAGCCATCCAGAGCCTCATCAACCTGCTAGCAGACAACAGGTACCTCACTGCTGAAGAGACTGACAAGATCATCAACTACCTGCGAGAGCGGAAGGAGCGACTTATGAGGAGCAGCACCGACTCTCTGCCTGGTGAGCTACGTGGCAGGGCCGAGGTGAAGTTCTGACTCTGCATTTCTCTAATCCCCAGGCTCTGTTGGGAGGGTGGCAGCCCAGGGCGCTCTGGGGCGGGTAAGGGAAACGAGCCTGTTCTTGGGCTCTCTCACAGGCCACCCATGCTGATACAGTGATAGTTTAAGATTTGGGTGCTGAATTCTGGTCCCAATAGTTACTATGGCAGTGGGTTAACTAGTATAGCTGGCTTCCTAGTAACTAAAATGAATGTACTCTTTAAAAAGTAGTTCTCTGGGCTGTTTCCTGAAAACAGCATATACCATGAAGTGGTCCCTTGGGGAAACTGATGTTATAGTCTGTGTACTGTGTGATTGATGTGATCAGTGATTGTTGTTCTTCCCTGGGCTGCTAAGCCTCCTGCCAGTGGGGGGTACTTTGAACCAGATACCTCCTCCTTCTGTCTCCTAGGCCCGATTTCCCGCCAACCACTCGGGGCGACCTCGGGTGCCTCGCTGAAGACACAGCCAAGTTCCCAATCGCTCCCCAGCGGCCAAGTGCTCCCCTCTGCTACACCCACTCCAGCTGCACCCCCCACCTCCCAGCAAGAGCTTCAGGCCAAAATCCTCAGCCTCTTCAATAGTGGCGCGGTTACGGCCAATAGCAGCTCTACATCCCCCTCAGTTGCTGCCGGAAACACCCAGAACCAGAATTTTTCCACAGCAGCGAACAGCCAGCCTCAGCAAAGATCACAGGCCTCTGGCAATCAGCCTCCAAACATTTTGGGACAGGCAGGATCTGCTCGGAACATGGGCCCCAGGCCTGGGGCTCCTTCCCAAGGGCTCTTTGGCCAGCCTTCCAGTCGCCTGGCACCTGCCAGCAATATGGCTAGCCAGAGGCCCGTGTCTTCCACAGGTATCAACTTTGACAATCCAAGTGTACAGAAGGCTCTGGACACCCTGATCCAGAGTGGCCCTGCTCTCTCCCACCTGGTTAGCCAGACCACAGCACAGGTGGGGCGGCCCCAGGCCCCCATGGGATCTTACCAGAGGCATTACTGAGGCTAAATCTCTCAACTACTCCCAGATCCCTCATCCCCTGGCCTCCTCCCACTCACTGCGTTCTAGATAGAGTTATTTGGAGGATGTTCTTTGCACCTATACAGGTCCACATCAAATGTCATAAGTTTCTACCACCTGCTCTCCTGCCCGAGGCTGTGTTGCTTATTCGAGTCAGAGTTTATACTGCATTTGGGGGCCTCTCCCCCCCTCCCCCATAGAAAATGTCTCTGGGGTCATTGGGCACTGTAGGTGTCTGGGCTCAGTCTTTTTTTCTTGGGTTTTTCTGTTGATTTGCGGGGAGAGAGAAGAAGCCAAGTCCTTGTTGGTTGAGTTTGTAATGGCATTTTCACGTCAGTAGCACTGCCTTTGTTCATCTTGAACCCACCAAAGTGTTCCAGCCTCACACAGCCTGGCATTCTGCCTGAGGTCACAGCAGAGCAGACGGCTGTCACTGTGCCCATTGCTCTGGGGCTTCTGCTTGTGGATTCGAGAATCTGCTCTGGAGCTGTTGAGTGGCTGTAGCAGCCATAACACAGGCACTTTTCTGCACAACCCAGGGTTCTTTTTTCTTTTTTTTTCTCTTCCCCATTTCATTGGAAGGATTTCCGGTGGACAGAACTGCTCCAGTCACCAGCAGTTTGACCAGACTGTGGAATTGGGCCCAGCCACTCTTACGCCCCTTAACATTTCTGTCAGCGTCTCCTCTCCAGTGGTAGTTTCTTGGAGTTGGTTCTCAGAAGGCAACTCTGGACTCTGGCAGTGAACACCCACTTCAGAGACTGTTTTGAGCTTTTGGCTCAAAAACCAGGCCCATGTTTTCTCCTAGAATCTTAATTTTGTTTTCTGAGCAGCAGGAGGTAGGGACCATTTTGATGTCAGACTTTTGGTAGCTGGACATGTTCTTGATAAGGTGGCTGTTCATCACTTTTGAGCCAGAATGAAATTACTAGAGGGAGGACTTCTGGCTGCTGCTCTAAATGGAGCCAAAGGAAGCTGCTCTCTCCCTAGGGACGTGCCTGCCGGAGCCTTGCGGATCATGACCGCCTCCAGGGGCCCGGTAGGGGTGAGGGAGAACAGTGACTTGAGCTGAGTCCCTACTGGTGGCTCAGCAAGCAATGGTTTCCAAACTCAAGGTCCCCAGATGGCAGCATTTTTGTTCTGACCTGTTTGTGTTATATAGTGTTCCCACCCCTCCTTTGGAATTCTTGTGTTGTTAATAAGATGAAATGATTACTTTTTAATTAAAATGAAAATGAAAACGCTGCGTCATCTCTTTTGGGTATGGCTAGCTGCAGGGCACCCCTCCCAGGATTGGAAGGGGAGGTTTCCCGCCACTGAACTGCCCGGTTTCAGTCTGTGGTTACATCTGCCCCTTCTGTCCCCAGCCTGCGGTCAGACCTCGAAGCCTCTTTAACCTAGCTTCTCTTGTTATGTAGCTCACCTACTTAGAAGGTTTAATAACAGCTCAGAGCAAAAGCCTGCTGGCTAATTACAGTCTTGTGCTAAACACCCCTGTCTATGGTAAACTTTCACTGCGTCAGCAGGCTCGACCTCTTACTCTAAGAAAGGAAAACGGGACCCCAAGGCTGTGTCTGGCCGATGGCCAGTGGAGTGGGACACTCCTGTTCGCATTTCATCTCCATTCCCACCTCTGTTCTGCCCGTGGTGCAGAGTTGGCAGAACCATGGTGTCACAGAACCTTGGAGAACATTTAGTAGCGGTTCCAGCAAGAAACGGGCTCAGGGAGACATGGGGAAGCAGTCGGCACTGGACCTCCCGTGGGTTGGTGACCAATGCTGGCAGCCCTGAGCCTGGCCTAGCAGGCGTGTGGGTGCGTGCTGCTCGACGGGACTGACCCCGGTGCCAGCCTGTGCCCGTGAGGGTCGGGCCCCACAGCTGTCCGTGCACTCACTAGGCCTCGGCCCTGCTGGCTCAGCTGTGCCTTCTGCCGGTTTCTGATCGAGCCTCCAGGGTCCTGGAGGCCACCTTGGATTCCCCTCTCCCCCATCCAGTGTCTGAACAGCACAGCTCAAGCTGTGAAGGGTATAATAAAATTATTTTTATTGCATTTTGTGCAGACGGGAGTCTAAAAAATTAATACAGTAAAGCTGTAAAGCATTAAATGGGAGCATTCAACAATAAAGGAAAGAACCAACCCTCTCCTTTTCATATTGGCACAAAGAACACAAGATCAATACTGAGGCAGAATGCGGAATACTGAAACACTTACACTGAAAATTAAAGGCAGGCCTAATAATAGTAATAAATGCTCTTGATTTGGTTGCAACCTCTCCTATTTACAAGGGTTTTCAACTTCATTGCATTGCCCTGCACATAGATCTTCTAAAACAAAAGCAACACTAGTTATCACTACAAGGCTATTGAAATATTGCACTCAGAAGAAAAGTCACTTGAATGGACATGAAACATCTAGCTACAATGGTTATAAAGATAATCTGATGAATGACTTGTGATAACATTCATAACAAATATTGCACATGTAGCACAGAAAACTTGGGTTTTTGTTGTGGGATGTTTGTTTTCATCAACGGAAGCTGCTCTTTGCCAACCAGCCTGGCCCAGATAGTGCAACTTTGGTTCCCTAATTGGTGTTGATGAAGCCCCCTTCCCTTCAACCCAGCACACCCTGGAGTGCTCAGACCCCCAGAAGCTAGACCCAGCTGTGGTTCTCAAAAGGAGGATTTTGTAGGGTTGTTGGGGGCGGGGGTCAGGGGGTGTACTCTGGTGTCTGATACCTCCAGACTTCTGATTACCACCTGGAAGAATCCATCCAGCCCTAGATAAGATCTCAGAGGGGCTCTGGCCTGAGCAGCAGATCTCCAGACCTACCTCCAGCCACACCTGACCCAGTCTAGATGGCGCCAGCTCCAGCTCTGGTTGGGTTCAAAGGAAAGGAGGGGGTGAGGTCAGGAGTTCCCAGTAGCCCCAGCTCTGGAAAGTGGGCAGGATGTCTAACTAGGTGTGAAAGAGCCCTGGGGCTGGAGGTACTGTACATCCAGTCCCAGAGGGCTCTGGACCCAGCATGCAGTGCCTGTCCCCCTTATGCAGTGCCCTGGGGAAGGGAACCCAGCCGATGGCACCTTCTCTAGGGATAGAAGGTGCCTCCCACAGGCTGGTAGAGCTGAAGCGCCATGGACTGGAGTTGGAGAAGCCAAAGACCTCGAGTCCTAGTTGGAGGACAGAGGCCTTAAGAACAAAGCACACAGCGACTCCAGCCCTCCCCCAGGCAAAGGTGCCTGGGAGACGCAGCTAGAGACCGCTGCTAGGCAGCTAGGCCCTGCCGGAGACGTGGAGAAGGCGGCGAGGTCCCGGAGACCGGAGCTGCCGAGTAGGGACAAGGGAGGAAACACCAGGGGCAGCGCTGGGGCCTGCGCGGTGGGCCCAGCGCCTAAACCAGAATCGCCCCCCCTCCTCCCTCACCTGTCCCAGAGAGGAAACTCCGGGGAGAGGACGCCCTCCAGCTCCCCGATTTCAGTCTTTGGCGAGGAGCCATGGGATAGGGGAGCAGGCGACCAGTCGACTGTGGAGAGTCGCCTGCTCCCCCAGCGAAGGCACCGGGGCGGGGCTTCCTAGGTGGGGTGAGGGCCTCTCCCCTTTTCCCCTGGAAGGAGCGCCCCTCCCCTATCCTGGCCCCAGCTTGCATAAGAGCCGGGAGCAGAGGTTGCGCGCGTCTCTACGGCCGCAGTGGAAGCTCACGTCCGCTGGGAGGCGAATCCAGGAAAAGCTGGACACTGTCTCGCCTCATCTCCGGAAAGAACTAGAGGGAAAGGTTGGAAGCCTAGGGCGCATGGAAGGGGTGAGGAGGCGAGAGCGAGGCGGGGCTGTCGAGGAGCCAGAACCCCGACTCCCGCCTGGGCCTAAAGCATTTTTGTTCTCCAAACTCGGACGTCAGGGAAAGCCCAGCCTCCCGCGGCCTCTGCCTCCCCTGGGCGCCCCCAGCGGGAGAGCTCGACAGCGGCGAGTAGAGAAGTCCGTTGCGCTTCTAGTCACAGAAATATGGGGACGTTAAAAATACACGCGATGTCTCCTGTACACTATGTATAGGCCCGGCCGGCCCGCGCCCCGCGCCTCCGCGGGAAAGGGGTGGCGGAGGCCGCTGAGCGCGGCATTTCCACCGCGCCCCTCCCGGCCGCCGCAGCTGGGGCAGCGCCGCGGGAGCGCAGAGCGAGGGCGGGGCAGGACGCGGCAGGATGGGGAGGGGGCGCGACGAGCTGGGCGTCCTCGAGGCCCCGGCTCCTCTCCTCTCCGCGCCTCCTCCCGACCTTTCTTGCAGCGTCTCCTCCGACGGGCGAGGTCGGGCTTTGAAGGGGCAGCGCAGCCAGGGCCGACGGACCGACGCACCACCGGGCGCTCGGGGCTCTGGTCTCCGCGCGGCGGCGGTCCTCTCCGAGTCAGCCCCGACAGACGCGGCCTCCGGACCTGCAGGCAGCGGGGGGTGGGGCCAGGGCGCGGGCGCAGGGTCTGTATGTAAACGGTGACAGCGGCGGGGGCGCGGCGAGGGCTCCGGGGCCGCGGGCCGGGCGCGCTCGGGCCCTGGCGGCAGGTCCCGGCTCTCAGGAGTAGATGGTGATGACCTCGCGGCCGCCGCCGCGGACCAGCATCACCCGATCCAGGTGCTCGGTGAGGACCTCGAGGAACTCCATGTCTGCGCTGCCGTCAAGGAGGAAGACCCGGGGCACAGCACCCGGCTCGCGTACCTGTCCACCGCGCCGATCCCGAGGCGGGCCGGTTCAGCTTTGCCATCCCAGGACTAAGACCCAGCCCCGACGTCCGCTTCCTCCCCCACCCTAAATCTGAGCGCAGGATACAGTTCTCATCACCGTTGCGGTTTCGGGGAGGCCCCGGCATGTTGAGCAAAACGAGCTTGGCGTCCTGGGATTTCTTCACAATGGCCTCGTTCAACCGCACGGCCGTGTGCATGCGCCTCACGTTAGACCGGTTCCTGCCGGGGAGGGCGGGACTGAGCCTGCGAGAAGGGCCCGGTCGCCCTCCCAGCCCACGACGACCTGGCCCGTTGGGACCTGGTCCCTGCAAAGCAGGAACCCCAGACCTCTCCAAACTGAGCTATTCGGAGACCCCCGAGGTCAGGGCTGCGACTTGAGGGTTCAAGATAGAGTGAAGAGGCAGGTACCCCGCCATCTCAGGAAAGAGAACAAAACACTCCGAAGCACTTACAAGTTCTCCCACTCCCTTCAGGAAACATAAGAGAAGCAAAGAGGAAGAAAAAAAGAGGGGTCAGAAAAAGAGAGAGTGAGGACTTGAGCGGCCCTCATCCACCATCCACCCTGAGCACCCGCTGCCCCGGCCTCCCAGCCCCCAGCTTCTCTATGCTGCCCCACCTGCGAGGCCTGACTTCAGCCTCAGAGGAGAGGCCAAGACAAGGTCTGAGCTCGGTCTCCAACTGCCAGACCAGGACCCCTTCTATACGTTGGCTCTGCCGCCCGCAGCAAAGACCCTGTCAGCTCACCCAGACCCCTGCCCTCAGCCCCCAGGCTCGTACGGCTTCATGCTGAAGAACTCTTTGATGCCCTCAGAGGAGACAGGACTGGGACCCTTATTCTTCTCTGCCACCGACTTGTCCTTGGTCCAGGTGAGATGCACCTTCTCAGGATCTGCCTCGCCCTCCCCCTCTGGCTCCTCCCCAGGAGAAGGTGAGCTGCTGGGGCAACCGGGAGCACTCTGGTCATGGATCAGCTGCACCTAAGGGATGAAAGAGACGGCAGGTGACGCTGACAGCCAAAGATTCTGCCCCCACTAGCCAGGGTCAACTCAAGCCAGCTGCACACCTCCTCCTCTGGCTTCTCCTCGCTGTCTCCGGCCATCTCCTCTGGGACGTTGAGGCGGAGCCGAGTGTTGGCTGGGTTCTTTCTCCGGATTGAGCCACGAGACTCGTCTGTGATGCTCTGGATCTAGGGAGTGACACAGGTTGCCACCAGCTCTGCTGGGAGTCACCACCCTGCCCTGCAAAGAACTACCGCCAGAGCTGCTGTCCAGCCAGAGTGCATGCTCTCTAGAGCGGTGAAGCTGTTGAAACAGCACTGCGATTCCCACCCGCTGAGCCAGTCCAACTCCTCTCCAGAATCCCTGACCCCTCCCCCCACCATCCAGCAACCAAAGGGTTAACTCCTGCCCCCAGGCACTCTAGCTTAGCACTGTGGGCTGGTGCCAGTTCAGACTGGTCAGCACACATGCCATTTCTTGCCATTTTTGCTACTGCCCCTGCTAATATGCTGGTAAACATCGTTGAAGTTTCCCTCCATCCCATTTCAAAGAGTACCCATCACTCATCCCCGTAAGCATCCATCAACCTGAGAAGGGATACTATCCACACCTGGGAGGCCCTTCACCCATGGTCAGTCACTCTCACCTACAGAATCTGCCACAGTTCCCCGGCACCCACCTCTCACCCACCTCCTAGAGCTCTTCTGTCCCCAAGCCCAGGGTACCACTGCTCACTTCCCCAAGGGTTCCAGTCCCTGGGTTGAGTCTCTCATTCATTCCAGGGACAAGGGCTCCCACATTGCCCACATTTGAGAGCCACAGACCCTGGGGGTTATCATCATTACCCCTCAAACTCATCAAGCACACCCAAAGGTTTTTCCCAAATCCCACCACCAGATACATCCCCAAATATCCATCTGCTACCCACTCTCTAAGGCGCTATCCCTGGACCCCTGGTGCCCTACATCAGTAGCCCATGCTCCTGAGAAATCATCATCCACTATCCCTCCCCCCCCATGAATCCTAGGCATCACAGAAGGAGGAAAAGGCTGTCATCCATGACAAAGCCCCTCTACAGGGTGACTGGGAGACTTAGCAGTGCAGCTGCAGTGTGTACCCGCACTGCTGGGAGCTCAGTGTCAGAAGGTAGGATGGGGGCAATACGGGCACTGAGTCATGCTCCCCAGTGAAGGAGTGTCAGTACTGGGCCATCTCAAACCTTTGCAAACCCAGTGTTGGCAGCAGCTTGCAGCTTGCAGAGCCCAGTCTGGGAAATCTCACCTCACGCTCCCGCTCATTCTTGGTTAAATGCATCTGTTTGAGGATCTGGGAACGCTGCTCCATCACCAGTGTCTTCTCGTAGGTGTAAGCTGATATGTCGCTCTCATGCTGTGGGCAGGCAGGGATGAGGGCGGATGGGGGTGGGAACAAGGGAGCAAAGCATAAGCTCTCTGCTCAGGGGCAAGGCCAGGGGAAACGGAGGAAGACAGATCCCCTTCCCTCTGACAGCCCTGGGTTTCTCTATCCATTGACCTAGTTTAACCAACAGTTGTGGGAGGCAAGGATAGAGCAGAGGGCAACGCTTCTTGAAACCAATGCAGTGCATTCCCTTCTCAACCCAGCATGGAGCCAGGTGGATGAATGGGTGAATTAATGAATGAGCAGATTAATTAATTACCTGGGTGAATGGAGAAGAGAAAAAAAATTTCAAGCAACAAAGGGATGAATGAACATATACATGGATGAATGGAAGGGTGAGCGAGTGAATGAATATATTATTAACTATATGGGTTGATTAATGAGTACACAGCCGGCTGAGTGGATGGATAAGTAAACTGAAGCAAATGGACAGAAAGACACTGAACAGTATCATCACAAGGAGCCTGGACTCTAAAGCCAGCCTTCCCGGGTTTGACCTGGCTCCGCATTAGTGTGTGGTTGGGCAAATTAGTTCAACTTTCTGTGCTTCAACTTCCTAATGTGTAAAATGGAAAAGCTGATAATTCTATCAGTTTCATTGGTTGATATAAGAATTACTATAAATAGTGTTCCACATACCATGAGCACTACCAGACATAGCTATTCTTACAAAGGAGAGTGGGATAGATGGGTGGGTGGATGGATGGATGGATGGATGGATGGATGGATGGATGGATGGATGGATGGATGGACGGACGGATGGATGGATGGATGGATAGGTGGATAGGTGGATGGACAGACTCTTAGGTGAATATAAGGGATCCAGTATCACAGCTGATGGTTGCCCTGTTTGGTGCTGGAGTCAGGGAACAGACGCTGGAAAGAGGATCAGGTGGGACTTGAAAACCGTGGGGTTGGCTCCTGGCAACTCACCATCTCCACCACCTCCACCTCTGCGGTGATCCGTAAGTGGTACAGAAACGTGGTCAGGTCCTTCTTCATCTGGATGCTGTTGTCATCCATCTGAGCCACAGTGAAGATGCGCATCTTGCACTTCCGCCACACCTGCCAAGGGCGAAGGGGACCCAAAAGGTCCAGCCCACTGCAGTGAGCAGCTCAGGGCCAAAAGCTAGAACGACCCTGTCCCTCACCATTCCACCCACCTTCCCGCACACCCATGCTGATCTACAGTCCTCTGTCTAAGCAGCCAGTCCCCACAAAACCTCTGAGGGTCCCCAAAAGTGTCTCTCGCTTGGCTTGAGCACTGCTTTCCACTGCAATGCCAGGACCCTTGCAAGGGGGCGTGAAATCAGTGCCTAACATTTCAGAAGAAAGGAGGTGATCAGAGTCCTTTCCCAGGAGGAAGGATGGAGAAAGGAAGGCGAGGAGGCCGCCCGCAGAGCTCTGAGCCCCACCCAGGATGTGCCCGGACATGTCACCTTGTGGTGCCGCAGCAGGAAAGGCAGCAGCATGAGCATCCCCCCATCGTGCACGATCCACCAGACATCGATGCTGCCCTCGGAGAAGCGCTCCGGGTTCCCCGGAAACATGGAGACGTTCTTCGTGACCAAGAGGGCCAGGTGACCAGCTGTGGTTTCCCGGACCAGCTCTGGAGAGGGCCAGTGGCACAACAGTGACCTCCTGGCACCGGCCAGCAGCCAAGGGGTCCTGGCTCCCAGCCCCCACGCCACCCTCCTGGCCTTGACCTTGGGCTCAGTGGTCAGAAAACCAGCATCTACCTGGCCTCAACTTATTTGCTGTCCGGATTGGGGACAGTCCCACAACCTCTCTGGGCCTCTGTTTCCCCACCTGTCAAATGGCAATAACACCACCTGCCCTGGCTAATGATTACGGATTCACCCATGCATGGCCTCAGTTAGCCTTCCCACCACCTCACAACTAGGATCTACCTATAGAGGAGACAGAAGAGCTGGAGTTAACAGTGCGGCCTCTGGGTTAGCCAGCTGTGTGAACTGGAGCCAACTCCTTAGTCTCTCTGTGCCTTAGTTTCACACCCATAAAATGGAGAGAGCAATGCCAGGACTGCTGAGAGAAGTAGAAACTTAGAGAAGGCCTCGACTTGTCTGGCACACAGGTGTAGTTTATCAATATTGCTAGTACCGACTATGCCCAAGGATGCTCAGAGAGGGTGAGTCACTTATGCACAGTCACACAGCCGGGAAGGACCAGAGGTGAGATTTAGACTTGGACCTCAGTGACTTCAAAGCTCTAGCTCTTCCCACTAGCCCCACTCCTGGGGCTACCCCCAGACCCGCCCCTGAGCACTCCACCACCCTCCCCAGCCCACACTCTACCGATGAAGTTCCTCCATGTCTGGTGATCCTCCTTCTGCCGCCAGTTGCGGGGCCAGCCAACGAGCACAGTGTTGTGCTGCAGCCCCCCGAGGCCCCCAGATTGGATCAGATGAGACACGCCGTCACGCAGGTTGGAGGAAATCACTACCTGGCAGAAGCCTTTCACCTTCTCTGCCTCCATCAGGCGCCGGATGGACTACAGGGGCAGGGGAGTCAGACAAGGCCTGGCCTCAGGCCCCGTGGCCCCTTTGTGGTCTCCCTACTCCATGGCTCCCCTCCACCCATCCCCACCCTCCTGAAGCTCAGCTGTGAAAGTGTCAGGCCCGCTCCCTGCCACCCCCTGCACCAGAATCTGGCTCAGCTCCCCTTCATCCACGGCCCCATTCCTTGTGGGTCCCTCAGAGCTCTTCATGACGGGACCCACCCCAGCCGCCACCCTGCACGGCTCACACAGTCCCCCCATGGGCTCACCACCACCACCCTCCCGCTGTGTATCACACCCCGCCTGGGGACACAAATGTCCGTCTTCAGACACCCAGGCCAAAGTGAAACTGGGCTTCTCTGCAAGGCTGGACAGTCTGCTTGAACATTTTAAAAGTTAGTATAATGAGACCTATTTTCAGTGCACTTTCAATCTGCAGTCTGAGGGAAGTATTTTATTACTCTCCTTGTACAGAAGAGGAAATCGAGGTTCAGAGCAATTAGGACTTAAGGCCATGCAGCTAATGGGTATCACCATAGGGTTCAACCCCGAGACTCTGCTCCAGCCCCCATGTTCTTAAGCTCTGCCTTGCTGTCAAACAGCTAGCTCTTCCATTCCTACCTCTGCCACCTCCTAGCTGTGTGATGTAAGGCAAATCACCTAACCTCTCTGGGCCCGTTTTCTCACCTGTCAAATGTGGATCAGGACAGCTTCCTTTTAGGAAAAGGGAGAATGATAAAGGAGTATGGGGCCTTGGTGGTAGGCGTGGTAGCAAACATCTGAACCCTGTACCCCTAGGTCATATAGTGTTGCCAATCAATACTACATCAATTAAAAAAAATCGTTTTTTAAAAGAAAAAAGTAGAACTCTGAGGCAGCCGGCGTGAGGGCTGAGCGCACCGCTGGCGGGCCGTGAACACTCAGCACGCACAGCCGCTCTGCAGCGCTTACCCAGCGCCCGGGGCCGCACCTGACGGGTGGTCAGCCCCGGCTGGTATTTAGCCTCCCACGTCTCGTCTGGCTCACCCGGGCCTAGCGCGGTGCCCAGCACCCAACACAGCCACAGCCACAGCCTGTGGGGCCACACTAACCACGAAGGCCACCGGCGCCAGCCCTCACTGTGGGTGTGAACAGCCCAGGGAGGCAGAAAGAGCAACTGTCATGCGGTACTGGGGTGGCCTCCTGCCTTCCCTCACCTCCCTGAGGCCCTTTTCCTCTCTCTGCTCTTGCAAAGCCTTGGGGGGCGAGGCCTGACCACAGACAGAATCCTCTTCCCCTGCCAGCCACCAGGTCACAGACCCCTGCTGGTGCCTCGTGACGTGGACGCTGGCCGCCCAGCCTGTGCCACAGGCTCTGGACACTGCTCTGCAGCATGGACGAGGCACGGGGACAAGGGCGGGTGGGCCCAGCCAGGGGCACAGACTCAGAATCCGGACTGCGCGCAGCCAGTGGGCCACTTTCAGCAAGCTGCTGGGCCCCTCTGGGCCTCAGTTTCTTTCTGTGCCCAGTGTGGATGCTTACGCTGCCGGCACCCCGCCCCCCCGATGCGTGGGGATGGAAGGAATCCGTGAGTGTGAAGACACTGGAAGAGTATACTCTGGCAGGAAGAACCCTGGAGTAGGACCCAAGCAGTCCTGACCTGAGTCTCGGTTTCCAGGTGACCTGACTTCCTCTCCAACCTCAGTTTCCTTAGCCATACAACAGGCCCTTCTGACACTCACGGGCCTTGGTTCCGCACAATGGATTCAAGGAGCTCGCTCCCAGAAAAGGACACAGAGGCCTGCACTCCCTTTGACCCCAACGGTGGTTTAGAAGGAAAATGCAGGGGCAAGGCCACTCCTACACGCCCTGTCCTTCCCTCTCCCGCGGGGCCCCTGCTCACCTCCTCTGCCCGCTGGGCCTGGGGATGGTTGTCCAGAAAGGTGCCCTCAAGGACAGAGCCCACAATAGTTAGTCCCTTCCCTGCCTTGAGCTGGGAGGTCAACGAGAGCAGCTGTGGGTGCACCACGTTCTGATCTTGGTCCACACGCACCAGCACCAGCAGCTGTGGTCTAAAGAGGGCGTAGGGTCACCACCTGCCCAGCCACCACCGCCCATGCACAGGTGAGGACCCCGGCCACCGGTTCTCTATAACCCCGCCCACCTAGACCTCCCTCTCCCACCCATACTAAGTACCCCTCCAGCCATTTCCTTGAAGATCAATCCAACCGACCATCACCTACACATCCATCTGTCCACCCACCCGCACGCCCACCCATTCAACCACCCACCATCCATCCCTCCATTCACCTCACTCATCCATCCCTCCATTCAACCACCCACCCATCGATTTTATCCTTCAGTCATCCAGTCATAGCCATATTAATTTACCTACGCATGTATTATTCACTCAATTACCCACACACCCACCTACTGCCATCCAGTCACACTCCATCTCTCCCCCAGCCCTCCCATACGACACACATTTAGCCATCTACCCATCTGTGTGGCCATTCGTTTCCCTATTCACTGAGGCACCCCATCCATCCAGCTACCATCGGTTCACCAGAATTCTCGAAGCACCGACTCTGGGCTAGACCCTGTGCTAAACACTGGAACAGCCACAGACAAATGAGGAAAGTCCTGGTCTAGCGGAACAATAGGCCAAGCAACGGGAGCCCCGTTCAACAGACATGAGCAAGGACACACACACGACGCCTGAGGCATAGTCCAGCGTTCCAGGCCTTACTCTTGGCAAAGCGAACCTGAAGAAGACGAGGGAGGGGCTGGGCCCGCACAGCTGTCAGTTAGAAGGGCTCAGGCGGGGCTGAGTCTCAAGGGAGCGAGGCTAAGGGCACAACTCTGTGGCAGGAACCCACTCAGCAAAACAGCAAGTGGAGTGGTCAGGCCCTGCTCCTTCCTCTCCACCCCCAGTCCCCACCATCACCCCCACCACTGACCTCCAGTTCTTGGTGTGTGGGGGCCCTTCCTCCAGGCGTAAGAGGGCATAGCGAGCAGCGCTGAGAGACAAGCCTCGGATCCCATCGCCCCACTCCTTCTCGGCCCTGGGAGCCAAGAAGGGGCATCACTTGAGGGCAAAGCCCGGGAGCAGCAGGGAGAGACATCCACACTGCCGTGGCCACCCCAGGCACCTCGGGCACCAAAGGGTCTCTCCTGCCACCCGATTTGGCCAAGCCTTGATTAAGTTTCTTTGGAAAGTTGCTTTGTAATCCTCGCTCACCTGCCCATCCCTCAAAGCTGCAAGCCTCCGTCTGCTCTGCCTCCACCCTCTAGCCCCACCCTCCCCTCTTCGTCCACTCTAGCCCCACCCCTCCCACTCCCCACCTCACCCCCAACTCACCTCCCACCACTTGTCCCTCCTCGCCCGCCATGTCCCCCAGCACCCGCCCCACCTGTACACTTACCCGCGGTACTCGATGTACTTGTAGATGAGCCCGGCGATGAGCATGGCCACCAGGGCGTAATACCAGGAGCAGATGAACATGAGGGCCAGGCAGAGGCTCATGCCCAGGAAGGAGAGCGTCCTGGACAAGGGGAGTGAGACCCAGCCTCTGAGCATGGGGGTCACAGGGGCCAGATGGCAGGATTCAATGGGGCAGGGCCTAGGGGAGGCCCAGGACACTACGGCCAGGTCTGGGGGACTCACACCATCCTTCCCACGAGACCCCACTGGACGGATGAGTGCCGCCCATGCCCCCCCTCCACCAGCACACCACCCTGTCCGGGGCCTTCGACCCTGCCACCTGCCCTGCAGGCAGTTCTGAAGCAGGGGATTGTGGGGAGGGCTGGAGATAGGATCTCCCAGGAGTGTGCCCCAGGAATAAGCCCCACCAAGCAAGAGCACTGAGATGGGGTCAGGCAGCCCAGATTCGGGCCCAGTGTGGCCACTGTCCAGCAGGGCCACCCTGGCCTATTTACAACTCCATTGCCTTTTCGTGGAACAAGCACGATCGTTCCTGCCCTGTCTGCCCCAGAGGCTTATGGGGACTGAAGCCCACCGAGTGGACTGACCAGAACCTGCCCACTTTCCACTAATGCGCCTCTTCTGTGCTCCAAGCACACTGTCCCGTCCACACGGGCCCCCTATTGTGGGCGCTGCTGTCACCCCCACTTCACATCTAGGCACGGAGCTTTCCAGACAAGGAAGGAAACTGGCCGACACTGGTTGTACTGCGTTATGCTATGAGTGGCTGTGAGGCCCTCCCCATGCTGGGTAGGCTATAAACACTGGAGAAAATGGGACCCCCATTTAAGTTTGGGATCCCTAGACCTGGAGGGGGGGAGGGAGGCAGAGGCCGGGGTGGAGATGAGAAGGTGGCCCGCGAGGTGGGGCATGAAGCGGCACCGACCAGTGGTAATATCGAAAGCGCGGCCTCCAGTTGGGCGTCCTCAGCAGCGTCTGCACCGCACAGGCCAGATTCACAAACATGTAGCACATTAGGAAGAACCTAGAACACAGAAAGACCCCGGAGAGCAGAGATGCGAGGGGAGGCAGAAAGAGAAGCAGGGAAAGGCGGGGCTACAGAGAAGAGGGAAAGAAATTAGGGAGGGGCCTGAGTCACATTCTGGTACTTGGACGGAGTTCAAAGCTCAGACCCCCCTACAACACACTCTGATGCGTGTGGGAGTGAACCCCATATAACAAAAGATGGGTTTCTGTGACCAGAGTGGGTGGTGGGTGGTCCAGGGGGACAGCTGGAGGATCCAGGCAGCGACGCCCAGAGGTGATAGGTGGGCAGGAGGCCAGCACGCACATGGACAGGATGGGGGCCACCTCGTCAAGCGACGCGATGAGGATGCCAATCTCGCAGATGCAGGCGGTCAGGAGCAGGGCCCACGTGGGCTCGCCGTTGGCTTTGCCGTGGCCGAAGACCTGGGGACAGAGCGACTGTCAGGCGGGCCTGGGACCCGCAGGGCCCGCACAGCAGAGGCGGGGATCCCCTAGCCCATGAGGAGGTCAGGGGATGATGCTGTACTCTCACCCGTTAGGGACAGCCAAGGGGATGCCACCCTGGTACTGGCACCCAAATGCAAGGAAGTTCACGTGATCCCTCCAGGAGAGACAAGGCTCCAGGGACACAGACCGCAGAGAAGCTACGGGAGGCCAGCAGGCGGCCCGGGCTGTGTGCTCATGAATCTTTTCCTAAGTACCACAGAGTCACCCTTTTCTTGCTCTTTGATTCCCTCCCTGAGCACCTGCCAATCACTCTGCCAAAGGAGGGCCACTTATTCCTCCCCTAAGAGCAGACAACTCTGCCCAAAGGGATGGTACTGACCATGGGCCAAACCCTAAAGACAGCACACCCACTCTTGCTGCTGCAGCACAGAGAAGCCAGCTCTAGGCTGGGCACAGCCCTGGCTCACTGTGTGACCTCCCCGGCTGGGGTCTGGCTAGCTGGCGGAGGATGCGGGCTGTTCTCTCGCCCCCAGCCTTCAGTGACCTGCAGGAAGGGCACGATGCCATCGCGGGAGATGGCCTGCAGCAGGCGGGGTGCCCCCGTGAGGCTCTGCAGCCCAGCCCCACAGGTGGAGAAGAAGGAGCCGATGACGATGACCCAGGGGGATGGCCAGGCCAGCGTGCCCACCACCAAGTTGCCATTCACGGCTTCACCAAACCTGGAATGAAACAGTGGGGGAAAGGCAAGCTGAGGGAGCAATGCCACCTGCACGTCCAGGGGTGGTCCCCCACACCACGGCACACCTCCCATGGGGAGCTCCATGGGGGTGAGGGAGACAAAAACCCAGTGTCCTGGGCACGTTCTGTCCTTGTGACTTGAGAGTCACTTGACCTCTCCTTTTTTCAGAAGCTCACTCCACACCGATCTCATACAGTCGATGAGAAGAGGAAAGGAGGTAACACGTGCCTGGAATGTGGGGTGATAGTTGCTAGTAAGTGGTCAGTGTTTAATACTGTGTGACGTGTCAGATAACATAGTGATGCCCTTAGAACCTCAGTGTCTTCATCTGAAAAATTAGGGTCCCGGTCTCATCATGGGGAGAAGGTGTGTGGTATGAGAATCAAAGAAAAGGATTTCCTAACAATGATGCGGTCTTAAAATGGAGATGCTGACTCAGCAGATAGGAGAAGTTGGCAGTTATGTCCAAACAGGCTTTGGCTGAAGACTTCAAGAATCTGATGAAGAGCTACTCTGGGTAGCCAAAGCCCCTGAAATCTTGTGGGAGGTCTACAATTAAGTCAAATGAGACAAGTGGAGGTTAAGTTGCCAGAGTGTGATATATGCAAATCGTCCATTTGACTAGGTCATTTCCAACTTAAAACCCTTCAGGATTTTCCCCATCTTTTAAAAAATTCAGTTTCCTGGTACTGAAAACCTAGGCGCCAGCCTAGGTCCCCAGCCTCATGGCCCCTATTTTCCAGGATGGCATCATGCAAATTGATTTCTATGCTAAGATCTCGTACTTCTCACTGGTTGTGTAAGTGTCAGAAGTGTGAGTTTCAGAGGTTCTGATCTGCTTATATCTACAGGCACCTGTGTGTGTGAACACATAGTTACAGAGCAGATTCTCCCCTTCCTGGAAGGCCCTATCCCCTACCAGTCTCCTAAGTGATCTTTGCTCAACATTCAAAGTGGGGAGGAATGAGAAAAACGTGTCTACGTCACTTTCAGCATCATGTCCTCTGGGAAGCCCGTTGAGGACTAGTCTGCCACCCCCTGTGCTCACCCATCACCTCTGTGCTTCACTTTGTCACCACCCTATTGCTCTGCACTTCAAGCGTGTTGAGAGGTATGGCTACCACCCCCAAAGCACCCCTTCATGCCTCCTTTGTCTTTGTTTCTTCCAGGACCATGGACAGCGGCCAACATATAGACAGCCAAGTGAATGAATTAATCAATTTTAAAGAAAAAGAAGAGTATAATTATCCTTAAAAAAAAAAAAAAAAGAGAGACACCAAGCTTCAAGCTTCTTGAACTTGAGTGACATGAAAAAGATGAGACATAATAAAAGAAGGTGGGTTTGCAAGCAATCCCCTGCGGCCTCACTCTCACCAGGTCCCTCGCACAGGTTCATCAATCCCTGCTGATCTGTATCCTAGAACTTGTTCTCTGGGCCCACCCCCCTACCCCCAGAATAGGATCAGCCCTGATTCCCTTACTTACTTGTCCCGCAGAACAACCCCCTCAATACAGGCCCCAAACAGAACAACGGAGCTGATATCTGCAGCAAAGAATAAAGGAGAATCCCCTGGATGGTGTCACTCTTCCACCCACTGCTGCTAAGCGGCCAGGCCCTGCTCCAGCTCCCTCCCTCTAGAATCCCTGCCCGCAGTGGCCCCAGCCCAGCAGTGCAGGATACAGACGGCAGAGGTGGTGGCGATGGCCAGGATGGTGCCAGTGGGAATTGACTTCTGGGCATCCCGCAGGTCCCCGGAGCGGTTAGAACCAGCCATGATCCCTGTGAACAGAGGAGCAGCTAGGACAGAAGGTTTGGCAGATAAAGAGGGAAAGACAACAGCTTCAGAGTCACGAAGACCGGGATCTAGTCCTGGCATACAGTGAGAACTTTGGCACATCACTTGGCTTCTCCTGACCTTAATTCCCTCAACTGGGACAAACAGAATGAAATTCCAATCAAATTCTTTCACATAGGATGGAATCATTGGTTTCTGCCTAGATAATGGAGTGGTTGGACTAAGCAATTCCCCAACCATCACTGATTTTCTCCTACCCCTCCGCTCCCAGGCAGAGTCCCCACCCCCTCTGAGTAACCCTTTACCTGTGACAGAGGGGAAGTAGATGCCAACCAGCAGGGTGAAGTAGGAGGTCATATCACTGAAGACATAAGGATGGTCCATGTCGACAGGGGTGCCATCTGCCAGGCCCACAGAGGGCATTCCACGCCGCTCCACAATCACCCCCTTGGTCAGGTAGGAGCTCCAGAGGTTCTCTGTGGAGGAGGAGGGACAGGATGTGAAGGAGAAAGACCAGAATTCAGGATTCCTATACTGCGGGTCCAGGGGGTCCAGTATGAAAAGAGAAGGGTCAAGGTCAACCACCTCTCACTCCTTCCTCACTCCCCGAGTCTTGGAACTATTTCATTTCCACCAACATTTCCTAAGCTCCTGCTTTGGGTCAGGTCATGTACAGGGACTCTGCACATGAAGGAGAGATAGTCCCTACCCCTGAATAGTCCAGTCTAGAGGGGTAACAGACACATGACCCTCCCTTACTTAAAACCCTTTAGTGACTCTCACTGTCCTCAGGTCCCAGCCCAAACTCCTCAACAGGGCACTCAAGGCTCACAGTGTAGCTCATTCCAACCTCCCCAACATCGTTTCTTGCCTCTCCCTCCTTTGCACTTTCTTGCCCAGTCATACCACATTGCTTGTGGTTGGAAGGACACAACGTGCCTTTCCGTGCCTGCAAGCTTTTAGGCAAGCTGTTCTTCTGCCTGCAATTCCCTTATTCCCTTAGTATAACAGAAAATCTCTTATTTGTCCTTCAAAACCCTCTTTGGATAAGTCCAGGAAGCCTTATCTCGCAGCTTTATACACCTGACCACACCCTCTCCTGGGACATTTCATTGAAAGCACATCTGCACCTATCACAATTTATTTGCTCATACATCTGTCTCAGCCATTAGACTCCTTGAGTTCAAGAATTATAACTTATTTACATTATGTTCTTCATGCTCAGGGCAGTGTTGCTTCCTAATAGGTGCTTAGTGAATAATTGTTAGATGGATAACTTTCTTTCTTACTAAGTGGTTGAGATGATTGAAGTCTTATCTCTATCCCTTCATGATGTCAAGGGCAGAATATGGTCCAGAGTAGTTGCTCAATGAAAACTGATTGATATTAGCCGAATCCTAAAGAGAATCCTTTAATCCTGACTGTTCAACCCACAATCCCCACAATGTTCCCTGAACATCAACCCTTTTCCCTCCCCCAGACCTTTGATGAGGCCACTGGCAGCTCCAGGAATGCCCTGGATCTCTGTGACATTATTTCGGGTGAAGTACTCATCACAGGTGGCGTTGAGGAAGCGAGAGGAACAGAAAAGGCCCCAGAGTCGTGTGGTCACCGTCTCATTTCCTTCCCAAGCCAACTTGGCACAAACATCAAAGCCGTGGCGAGACAGTGTGCGGTTCCCCAGGAGGCAGATCCTAGGGAGAGAAGCAATGGAGGAAGATGAGGAGAGAGTTAACCTAGGCCTCAATTCACACTAGAACCACAGGGGGTACAGGGAGGAGCTTTCGAAAAACACGGATACCAGGGCCCTGTATCCAGATTCTGATTTAATTGGAATGGAGCCCAAAATCAGCGTTTTTTCAAAGCTCCCCCAAATGATTCTAATATGCAGTCACAGCAGGAGAACTACAGCTTTAGTGCAACCTATGTTTCAGCACCATGGACAACGGTCTATGTGAGCCTTAGAACATAGGAGAAAATATCTTAGGGGGAGAAGCAGAAGCAGAACCAACAGGGATCTGAAGCACCAAGCCCTTTTTTCTATGTCTTTTTTCACCACAGAGACGGTATCCAACACCCAGATGGTGTTCCATCCTTGTAGGGTCCCAAGAAATGTTTCTCTAACTCTCAATTCATCCCTTCAGAAATCATTCCCACTTAGCGCTTCCTCCGTCCACCCGACCAACAAGCAACTAACCTTCACAAGGGAAACTGCCCACCTCCAGAAATATTATCCCACCCTGAAGAAACTTCCCCCAAATCAGGAGAGATTTTTTTTCTTCCCAAGGGAACTTGCTCTGAATTCACAACCACACATATTCTGAGAGATGGGGAAAGCTGGTGCAAAGGCCCCAAAACTAGGTTAGAGAGAAGGAGAACAATGCCTTAGACTCAGAGTCAGCACTCACGGGAAGTTAGGTGGGTCGAAGGCAGACTTGATGACCCCAGCATAGATGGCCAGGATGGAGAGGATGACACAACCCAGGAAGACAAGGGCAAACTTGTTGACATACTTGACACCCACAAATACCACGGTGGCCATGCAGGTGAGCACACAGGTGCCATACACACGCATATTGTTCAACATAGCTGCTGCTTCCCCGCTGGCATCTTCTGCCTTAAAAATGGCCATTGCTGGGAAGAGGTAAGCCTGTGAGAAAGGGGTGAGGAGATCTGGTGAGTAACCCAGAAGTAGTCAATTGAACATGGTCCCAAGGAAATAATCTGAGGTGCATGCAGGGTTTGTGGGAAAAAGCATTTGTCATAGATTATTTTCTAGTAGTGCAAGACTGGAAATGACATCCAGCAGGATAGTGGCCTATCCTTCAAGGACTATTATATAGCCATGAAAAATACATGGCAAAGATGTTGGGAGCCATGACTAATTTCTATTATTTTTGCCATCAAGTATAATTCTTAATGATTATTTTTTATTAGTTCTAATAGAAAGTAGAAAATTAATTAGATATTCATCACTAAAGGATGGGATGAAACATCATTACATTTCCATGTATTCTAGTCTATATGAAAAAGATGGCATAAATGTATATGAATTGACTAAAAAGGTCATATATATTATGTTAGATAAGAACAATTGAGTTTTTAAGAAAAGAACACAGAGAAACAAAACAAAGGGTTTTTAAAACAATACCAAACCCTAGAAATCTGGACTGTAGAGTTGATTACCAGAGAGAGGAGAAGGTTCATATTGGACTCAGGTGAAGAACTAGGGGTGTCTGGGTGGTCTGAGTGGTGTGGTAACATACATCTGAAGAGGTGTGACCCTGTAACCTTAAACCATCTACAGTGTGGTAAACCAATGTACCTCAACAAAAAATTTAAATAAAAAGCATTTACCTAAGAAGGAAAGAATGTGTCTTATGATCTCAGCTCTATAAAGACATTATACTTAAACACAAATACATATATACACATTTGTGCATGTGTATAGATACATCAAAATAAAAGTTTTCCTAGAATGGTAAAACTGAATAATAATTTTGATCCCTTTTGCACATTTGTATTTTCCAAAATTTCTACACTAAATGAGTAACTCTCTGTCCTTATCTGCCATTTTGCTTTCTGCAGCTTCAGCTATAGGCAGTCAATCACTGTTGGAAACTATACTGTACAATGGGATATTTTGAAAGAGTGACCACATCACATAACTCTTATTACAGCAGATTGTTATGTTTTTTATTAATCATTGTAATAAATCCCTCATGTGCCTAGTGTATAAATTAAACATTATTAAAGGCATGTCTGTCTAGGGAAAACAGAAGGCACAGGGCTTGGTAGTACCCTGGCTCTGGCATTCCTTATGGATACGGGAGGATGACTGTATTTATAAGGTTTATATTTTCATAAAAATCATATTCACTTATGAATGACATTTACAAAGAGGGTTTGAGTTATTCAGGGAAACTTGTAGAGTTATATTTTACAACAGAATTTAATATAGCATAGAAAAACAAAAACTAGTAGGAAATACACCAAAATGTTCATGGTGATTTTCTTCAGACAACTGCT
This sequence comes from Galemys pyrenaicus, assembly GCA_019455555.1. Taxonomy (NCBI): domain Eukaryota; kingdom Metazoa; phylum Chordata; class Mammalia; order Eulipotyphla; family Talpidae; genus Galemys; species Galemys pyrenaicus. The sequence continues at coordinate 4,769,648 of JAGFMF010011603.1, forward strand.
ATTTCCTTTATCATATTCTTCGACATAATGCAATATAGATGCAATGAAAGAACTGTTTTCATAGTAATTTTTTTAATTATCAAATTTTGTGAAAGCCATGGAAGTCTGTTATTGTTCTCGCATAATGTAGGTCCTCAGACCTTTTTCCCCCTTCCATCTTCCCTGTCCCAGGCCTCACTCTGACCCAGGCCAGAACTTCACATCTTTTAGTTCTGGTTCTCCCAGGCAATGTGGTAGAGGGGACCAGAGCAGGCCTTCAGGTCAGGAAGACACAGATTCGTATCACTTCCATGTGTTCCTTAAGCAATGAACCTTGCTTTCCCCATCTGTGAAACAGGGACAACTAATTCACAGGAGAGCCACAAGGATGACCTAAGATGACGTAGCACTTGTCATGGGACCTGGACAGTGCAGGACCTTGGCAAACATCAGTTCCACTCTCTATGTGCCAGGGAACCAAAGCTCCCACCTCCTGGGAGAGGCAGGATGGATGGAGGCTGGGGAGCAAGCGTCTCCTTCAAGCACTGCCCAGTGGCCTTACTTATGTCACAGCTCCTGACAGATTTCTTCACTCGGCTCGCTCACATCCTTCTTCCCTTTTGCAGGCCCCGAGCCATCAGCCCTAACAATGAACATTCACAGAGTGCTCAGTGCATTCCCCGCACTCAGCAGACAGTCACAGACAGTCACACACAGCACACTGTGCGACATGGCCAGTATTATTTCTGCCACAATTTTATTCCTTTCCACCCACCTCTGCAACTTGGGAGCTGAATGACTTTGAACAAGTCATTTCCCCTCTCTGAGCTTCTCCTTTATGAAATGGGCATACTAATACTTAAACCTCATGAGGATGGAAGGCAATGACTTGGGAGCTCTGCTGAGAGCACAGTGGGTGCCTACCAATGGCAGCTGTTCCTGTTACATAATTACTGCATCTTGTCTCCCCAACTACACTGTGGACGCCTTAAAGCACATCTCATTTCTCTTTGGCCTTCCTGAGTGGTGTGGCCTGTAGGAGGTGTCCAGGGAGCACCAGTTAATGACTGACAGCCTGGGACCCCACACCTCCTCCTCGGCCCCTCTCACCAGTAGGATTTCGATGGTGCCCAGGATGTACATGGCCCCAGCAAAGGTAGTGCCCAGGTAGAAGCAGAGGCCCACGGCGCCCCCAAACTCTGGGCCCAGAGACCTGGAAATCATGTAGTAGGAGCCGCCAGCTGCAGAAAGAACCTAGTATCAGCAAGAGGTTCACGGAGCACGGGGCTCCTGTAGAGAATGGGGGGCTGAGGGACAGAGGTGGGAAGGGGGCTGCTCTGGGCCACACAGCCTTTCAGGCTGCAGCCCTAGGCCTGGTGAGAGACCCAGCCAGCCACTGCGAGTGGATTTTGCAGCACTAATTACCATGTTGCTAATTACCCCTCTAAGGAGGTCAAGGCTCAGAAAATAGGATGACGGAGCAGAGGGTCTCAGGCAGAGAGATCTTGCATTGCCCTATTCAACACCGGTATGTCTTCCTCCCTCCCCCAACAGGGCTGCCCCCACCTACCCTGCAAACAGTAACGCCCCACCCCCAGATCTGCAATATTGCCCACTTGTTCTTGACAGCCCCCAAAGCCAGTGGCACCATTTCCTTCCACCCTAACAGGCCCCCTCCCGACCACCTGCCATGTACCTGCCATGGAGGTACCCTTTGCCCTCCAGGGAGCCCCAGGGACATACCAGGCACAACGCCGTTGGTGGCGATGGCACTCATGGAGATGGCCGTAAGCATCGTCTGTGAGGAGAGAGATCATCAGGGTCACTGGGGCGGGGGGCCAAACCCTACACCCCATAAACACCCGCCAAACCCACAGGTCCTCGTCCGCTGAGCTTCTCCCTGGTCCTGTTCCAACTCCCACTCCTGCCAAGCCCTTGTCGAGAAAGCCTCTTATTCACACGCACGTGGAGGAGCCCGGCCACAGCAGCAGAGAGCTCTGGAATTCCCCCGCAGCCTCTGATGAGCTGGCTGAGCTCAGATAAGTCCCTCCCTTCTCTAAGCCTCAGTTTCTTCAACTATAAAATAGGTGCAATGGCTGCAGTACGGCTTAGCTCACACGCTCAGGGGTTATGTGTGAAGAGGTGTAAGTGTGTCAATAAGCAGGTGTTTAGCGAATGCTTAATTTTTTAGAGAAGGCTGGAACCATTTGATCCCAAAGCTGTTTTTGAGACATAATCTCATTTTTTTGGTCTGGACTTATAAGAATGCTATCCATCACGGGATCATAAGTGAAATTCACTTCTTTCTCTATACTGATCCGTTTCATCAATGAATCTGCATTGTGTAAGCACACACGCACACACACCCAGGTGAGACCTGCTTAACAGTCATCAGGGACCAGCCCATGGAGATGCAGGAAGGGCCAGTCAGACCTAATTTACTCTCAGAGATCACAGGCAGTGGTTCCTATAAAAAGCTCAGTTCTCATGCTTCCCCCCGCCTCCTCCCACCCCCAGGTCCCACTCAGCCCCAGCTGTCAGGGGGTGGGAGAGGGGAGGGTGTCACTCACACAGGAGCAGCAAATAAAGACCATGCAGAAGGACTCCATGATGCCTGCGATGCCCACCACCCAGGTGAGTCGCAGGAAGAGGATGACACCGAAGATGTTCTGCAGGCATGGCAGGTACACGCCCATGAAGGTGCCCATGCGCGGAGCCTGCAGGGAGGCAGCATCCGGTTCCTCAGCCCCCAGTCACTACCAACACCCCAGGCCCCCTCCCCCTCCACCCCCACTTCTCTGCAGCTATTCTCTTCCTCTTCTCTCCAACTCCATCCTGTCGTGTCTCTCTCTGCTTCTCATCCCCATGCCTCCGCCCAGCCAGCCCCCTTCTCCTGCCGCATGCCTCCGCCACCTAACCTTCAAACCAACCCCCTCCCTTCCATCTCTGCCCCTATCCCTCAGCCCCCAGTTCTGTCCCTCTGCCTCCACCATCTACTGCTTCTTCTGAATCCATTTCCCTATGCCATCCTCTCTCCACCTCAGCCCTCCTTCCTCCCTTCTTCCCCAAGACTCTCACCTGCACTGGCTTCTTTTTTCCACCCTCATTGTTTTCTGCCTCTTCATGCTCCTTACTTCCCTGGGGCAGGTTGGTGTAGTTGGCCAGGCCACTGAGCAGGGAGGACACCATGGGACTGGTGTCCATCTCCTCCTGTGGAGACGGGACAGCAGTGTTAGGGCCTCGGAGTAGGTGGGGCGAGCCAGAAGGTAGAAGGCACCGAGGATGGGAAGTGATGGGGAAGAGGAGGAATAGACAAGAGGATAAAGAAAAGGGTGGAAAGCAGAGCAGGAAGGGAGAAGTAGGGATGGGATGGCTCAAGGAAGAAGGTGGAGAGAGGGAGAGAGAGAAGGCACTATCCCTAGAGCAGAGGAAACAGTTGAAGAATAGAGATGCACTGAGGGCGGGGGCCCCATACCCCTAGCAACCCACCTCAAAGAGGGCCATGTTCTTGCCATCATACTCCTTTCCCTTCTCCGTGTCAGTGCTGTTGATGAAGGGACTGCTCTCCTTGGGGTTGCCATCATCTAAGAAGACAAGAGGAGTTGGGTTGGCACCACCTGTCTGGGCATGCACCTGCCTGTGTATCCAACTCTCGGAAGCTCGCTTTGCACGTTGGGAAAATGGAGCTAATACCTCCCTTACAGAATTGTAGCTGACAGCATGTATAAAAAGCCTGTGCCCTCCCTGGCATGTACTGGGTGTTTAATGAGCACGATTGCTCTAAAGGGTCCTACTTCATTCTAAATGAATGAAAGGCCCCTTAGACTCTCCAACGTCCCCTCCTTGAATGTCAATGATGTCCTGGGGTGGAAGTATGCTCTTCCAAGGCAGACAACACTACTGCCTGTGACCCCAAGGATATTCTACCTCTTGGATAAGTGAGCCCCTTTGACATCTCTTTTGCCCCTCATTCACCTTCAATCCATATGTATTTACTGGATATCTACCAGGTGCCAACATGGATATAGAGGGTGGAGTAACACACAGAATAGATACTGTGTGTGCCCTCAAGGAAACCAAGAGCAGGAGAGATGGCCAGTCACCAGGAACTTCCAATCCAGAGTGAAGTTCTGTGATGAACAAAGGACTGTGGGAACATAGGAGAAGCATTCAGCCTAGACTGGGAGGTCATGGAAGGCTTCCCAGAGGAAGTGACGTGTCAGCTGAGAACCGAAGGATGAGTAAGAGCTAGACTGGAGGGAGGAGGGAGGGTGTTCCAGGCAGGCAGAACAGCATGTTCAATGGCCCAGAGGTGAGAGTGAATAGAGCAGGTTAGGGGAACTGAAAGAAGTCTGATCTGGCGGGAGTCTGAGGAAGGAGTGGGCTGAAGGATCAGGAATGGTATGTGAAAAGAGAAGCCTGGAAAGATAAGTGTGGGTCCTTAAATAGTTAGCAGATCGTATGAAGATGTGAGACTTCACCCAAGGACAAGGGGAAGTTGCTGAGGAGTTTCAGACAAAGAAAAGCGATGGGCAGAGCAGTCACACTGGCCTTTAGGTGGACAATAGGGAAGCTGGGCAGAGGCCTTCGGCAGTTCGGGCAAGAGCTGACAGTGACCCGGACCAGCATGTGGGACAATGGAGACTCAAGAATGACTGACATATTTCTACGCCATCTGTTTGAAGACTGCAGAAGGAGAAATCTCGGATAATTCCTGGGTTTCCTAGCACAGATAAGTGGATGGCTAGTGGCGCTTTTTAATAAATGGAGGGAGAAATTAGGATAGGAAACATGCTGGATTTGGTTAAGGGTGAGGCGCTGTTGGATGGGACTGTTCCCAGAAGTTGCTTGGATATATGGGTCAGTCTAGGACCCAGGAGAGAGACGAGGCAAGAGAAAGAGATGGGAGTTAATCCTTGAAAAAGTGAGTTGGAAGTGGATGGGTCACACAAGGAGAAAGTCCCTTGGGCATCAAGGAGAGGGCCTTTCAAAGAGATACAAGGGAGCCCCTCAGCCCAATTCCTAGGGGTCAGCCATCATTCATCAGTTCTGGACTGAGTCTCAGCAGCAGGCATCTTTCTGGACCCTAGGAAACTTCCCAATGACCAAATCCCAAGTGAAGTTGAATTTCCTATGATTCTGAATTCCTCCTTCCCTCATCTCCCGGCTATCTGTCACCTCCTCACCTGGGGAAAAACTTCCTTAGTTGCCCAGTCTGGGTCCGTTCCCAATCTCATCCCAACCCGAAGTTGTGGAAGGGGTAATAAGAGATGTCTTGCCTCCTGGAGGGAAGCCCACCACCCACTGTCTCCTTCCACCACCCACCAATAAACCTAGGACTCCTGGTCCCCAAAGAGGGGGCCCCCACCATCTCTGTCCTCACATGTATTCGTTACTGGAAAAAGCAGCCCCATCCTCATAGTGGGAGTCTGGCACATAGTAGGTGCTCAGGTTAGTCTTCAGAGGTAAATTCCCTCAGACTTTCCCTGATCCCTAAGGCTCAGAGGAGTTTTCTGGGGCCAAAAACAGGAGAAATTAAAGTGGAGTCCTTCTTTTAAAATGCTAATAAGATGCCTGTGTTCTCACCAAATGGAGAAGTTGAGGGGAAATGAGATTAAATGTCTTAAAGGTTAAGAAGCAGGGTTGAAGTGAAGATAAGTTCCAGCTTCACAGGTCAAGTCTACAAATAGCACAAGCAACTTAAACTCTAAGCCTCAGTTTCCTCCCTTGCAAAGGGATAATGGTGTTTAACTCCTAGGGCTGTTGTGCGGATTAAGTGAATAATGCCTACTGGGAGGGCCGAACCCATTAAGTGTAGCTGTTGCTCTACTATGACAATTATGAGGAGGATTAGTGGTGCCCCACCCAGTCCGGGCTCCCCATCCCACACCCCTCTTCCAGCCTCAAGATTGAGGGGTTCTGTATCCTATGGGACGGGGTCCTCTCCCCTGAGCGTCTGCTCTGAGGACAGGACAACCAAAGGAGGGCCTCTGCCTCTCACGCCCATCTCCAAGGCGCTCCTCCTTCGGGAGGGCCCAGGGCTTGTACCCGGCCAGAAAAGGGTCGTCCTGGCCCAAGACCCCGCAACTAAGCAGCCCTGCACCGCGGTCTCCATGGCGACCGCGCGGGCCGAGAGCGCAGCGCTGAGCAGAGCAGGCCACGCGCCCGCAGTCGCTTATGTAACGCGGCGCGCAGCGCGGAGCCGACTCGGGGCGGGATCCCAGCCAGGAGGAGAGCGAAGGGGAGGGGGCGGCTCCATAGGCTTGTCCTAGGCCCCGCCTTTCCATCCGCTGTCTGGACTGGACGCCAGGTTCCGGGTCTCCTCTGCCAGGGCTGATTTCGTCCCCTCCCTGGAACGCCAGGCGCACCGGTTGAGGAGGAGGGAGGTTCTTTATGAGTTCTCAGAGGAGCAAGACTGCAAATGGGGACCTCGCCCTCATTCCCCAGAGTCAGGAGTCAGGATGATGGGCGAGAAGCGCGCGCGCGAGAGAGTCAGGGCCAGACTGAGGCTGAGCCCTCTTGGCCCCCGCCCCCGCCCCCTGGGAGCTCTCAGTCCGAATCGGCTTTCAATTAAGCTGCGGCCGCCAGAGCTCCCAGAGAGGAAACAGGCCAGCTGCTAAGACTAAGGAGCCCTCCTGGGGGGCCTGGGCAGGGTGTGAGGAATCCCCAAGCAAGACTGGGTGAGAGGGGGACCGACCCTAGGAAGAAAGGAGACCTAGGGTCAGAGACAATATCCTTATGTTCTTCTTTAGTCCAGGGCTCTGTTACTCAGTCCTTTCCCGCCTGCCAGGTCAGGCCCAGATGTCCCCTACACCCTCAAGAGCCTAGGATCAGAGATGCCAGGGGCTGGTGATCTGATAGTCCTTCTTCCCCCAAACCCAGCAGGTCCTTGTAGCCTTCTGCTGCCAGCCCCAGGTGCCACTGGGAAGCCTTCTCCATCTGGGACCTTAAACGTCTACCGAGGTCCTGGCTACTCTAGTTCCAGGTCCAGGACCTCACATACAGAAAGAAGGTCTGCAGAAGGGCCCGGTACACTCCGAGTCTAGAAACTAATGGGGTGGGGGTAAAACTGAAGGAAGTTGCTAGGATGCCTCTTCTGTAGGCATCCTGAGACCCACAGAATCCCTGAGGCCCAACAAAGTGCCATCACTGGGGTAAAGAAGGCAGGGGTTGGATGATCACACCACATACTCCATGTCTGGGAGAGTAGAAAGATAATTCCTCTGGCTGAGCCCCTGTCCTCATAATATAAATATCTGAAGGGGATCCCCAATAGAAATGACCCTTGTTCCTTCCCTGGGCACCGCGTCCGGATGCCTGGCACTGCCGCAGGCTTGACTTTGCCAAACCCCCTCCCCCACTAGCAGCCTAAGCCCATGGGGAGGAGGGGGGCAGCTGCCAGATGAGAGAACCCCAGGGTCACTGGAGAGATGGATGAGGCAATCAGCTGGTAGTTCCAAGCCCTATATACTACTCAGCTCCAGGGGTAAGGGGGTGTTAGACAAATGATGGGGACCCTGGTGTCCAGCCTTCCCAAGTGGCCACTTGGCTCTGAGTTTGATCCAAGATTCAGAGGAATTCAAGTCAAGGCTGCCAGTCCTTGAAAGACCCCGCTCTTTCAGCCCTTGGGGCTCTTGGGTCATCCCGGGAGAGGTCTGCAAGAGTCTTGGTCCAGAGGGTCAAGCAATGCCCAAGGGGAGCGTTTGAAGGCGCTGAGCGCAGACTGCCGGAGCGGGAGGCGAGCTAGTGCGCAAGGGACGCAGCGCAGCTGGAGGGTGGGGGGTGGGGGCGGCTGACAGCCGTGATGGATGGCTGAGACCGCTGGGGGGCGGCTGGGGGCCTGGGAGTCGGAGGAGGTGGCTGGCCCCGAAGACCTCGGAGCAGGGAAACCGCGGAGGAGGGCGGGGGAGGGCCAGAACAGCGAAAGGACTTGCTCCAAGCCCCTCCGTTCCTAGCGAGTCTCCGCACCCACCGCAGCGCGTCCGCAGTGTCCATGCCGCGGCGCGGAGAATTCAGCCGCTGGGACCCCATTCCTGAGGCCTCACTGAGAAAGCTATCATAGCTGACCAGAAAGACTCGCCTGCACCACCACCCCGCCCCACCCTTGAAACCTCACTGCCACCCTAGGGCACCGAGAGGAAGGGGAACGAGGGAAGAAAGGGGGGTGATCTTGCTTCCCGTCCTGAATAAGAACCCACGGGAACGCAGAGGGAGAGGGAGATTCCGCAAAGTAGAGCTGAAAAATCTCCGGAGGAGGTAGCTTCAATCTGAGGTCGGACCTCGGGCAGTTCTGGGGGAGGGGGCCCAGATTGCACCAAGTGTCCCCTTAAGGAGACACCGCAGCCCGGACGGGGGCTGTCATATAGCTCCAACCCCCCCATTGGCAGCTTCCCCCACCTTTCAGCTGTAAGTCTAAGAACGAAGGACTGCAGCAGACTGGGCCCCTCCACAACCTCCCTGCCGCTGGTCAGTGTTCTGTGCCAGGACGCCGGGGTCCCTTCTCGGGGAAAGGAGTCCTCCTCCGCCCGTCGAGCTCCGCGTCAGCTCATTCTAGCTCTTCCATCCCTTTCCCACCGCCTCCCCCGCTAAGCTAACCCACGTCTGCCCTCGGCCGGCGGTAGGCAATGGCAACCCCTCAGCCCCCAACCCTGCCCTCGGGCGCGGCGCATTCCAGAACCTCGGACAGCGCCTGGCGCATTCCAATGGAGCAAGACTCCAGGCCGCCCTGTGTGCCCACCGCCCCAGTCAATTCCGGCCTCTTCTTTAAAGGAGGCGGCCCCCCACTCTGCTTCTAACCCCAGAGCTGCCTTCTCTCCTCGCCGCCCCCTCCCTCGCCGCCCCCGGACTGCTGCTTACCGGGGTTGGCTCCCCCATCGCCGTCCTCGCAGTCCGTCAGGTTGTTCAGCATGGTGGCGGCACGGTACCGGGCCCGGGGATGGCAACGCAGCCTCGCCCGCGCCCCTCTGCCCGCCTTCGCCGCTCTCTCGCTCGCTCTAGCTCTCGCTCGCTCTCCGCTCCACGAAGGAAGAAGCTGCAGTGCCCGCCCGCCCGGCGCACACACATTCGCACACGGACACACGCTCACACCCGCGCGCGCCCCCTCTCAGCGGCGGCGCTGCTCACCTCATCCCGTATGCAGGAGGCGTGAGCCACTGGCGGGGTTTTGGGGGGGAGCCCGGGAGGGAGGAAGAAGAGGGGACGAGGGGCGGGCCTAGCGCGCCTGGCTGCCCCCTCGCACTAAAACGGGGGGCTTGCACGGGTGGGAATGGAAGGGGTGCTGCGGAGGACGGAGGCCTCGCCTCCCTTGAGCAGACGCAGCTCCGTCTGCCCCCCACTCTCCGGCGCAGGCGGGGCCGGCACGTGGGCAGGTGCCATCCCGCGCCCTAAAAATAACGGCAGGGAACTAGGTCGCGGCCGCGGAGAGGCGGCCCCGCAGCGGCTGCCTGGCTGGGGGTCTGGGGTGACCCCTCAGGGGAAGCTGAGAAGGGCTGATGTGGCGGGGGGGGGGGGGGGGGGGGGGGGGGGGGGGGCACCATAGAATATGGATCTCTGAGGGGCCTGTCTGAGAAGCTGGAAGATCAGTCCTCCAGAGGGACAGCGAACCAAACCCTCTCTTATATTTCTGCTCAAGAGGTTGGAGCTAGGGGCTCACAGAGGCAGAGCTCTAAACTAAAGAACTGTGCTGCCCCCAGGGCAGTTCAGGGTCACTGGGCTGATCTGTCTGTCTCATCCTACCTTAAAATAGGAGAAGTGGTGCCTGAAGAGTTGCAATGAACTCTTTCATTGTGCTTAGTCTGACAGGAGTCCTAGCATCTTGCCCCCCAAGACAAACTCCTGAGGCCCATGGACAAGGACCCTCTGACTGTGGAATGACCCTGGGAAGGAGACATGTTGGAGGAGAGAAGGTAACAGTGAGGACTGAGGGAGCACTAACTCCCCACTGAAGATGGTGCAGCCTCTAGGGAGGGTGCGCTGGTCCAAGGCTGGCCAGGGACACAGTGGGGGGCGGGGAATGAGGCTGCCTGTCGGTTTGGAACCAGATTTTCTCCTGGGGGCTGGTGGGGGAGGAGTGTCTAATCCCCTAATCCAGGATTGCTTTCTGAGGATTCTGGCACTGGCACACTCTTTGTGTTCCTCCCCCCCACCCCCAGTATCAGTCCTCCAGAAGCTTGATTGTCCCAGGAAACCTCAGTACCCCTAAAATTCAGGATTGAGCAGGTAGTGGAGCAATCTCAGGAAGTGGCATCAGAAGTTTGGACCCTTTGAGTCTCTGAAAGATCTAAACATCAAGCGTGAGAACAAATTGAGGGGAAATGATTTTCAGAGTCACTCTAACCCCCAACACTACCTCTCCAAGTTCCAGAACCAGTTTCAGAACTGGAGAGATTCATACCAATCATCTTATCTAATGCACAATCTTATCTAGCTTTCAGCTTCCAGATGAAAAAACTAAGATCCAAAGCCTTCAGACACAATACCTTCAAATGGCAGAATGTGGTCTAGACTCCAGTTTGCTTGTTCCAGTTTAGGACTCTGCCTGAACATAACTTCTTTTTCAACTGGCTCTGCCTCCAATAGGAGGAACAGAATGCAGTCTACCCAGAGTGCTCAGCAGACTCTGATTCTTTAGCCACTAAAAAAGGAACAAGGACTGAGTGTGAGATGAATTCCCCCTTTATTTATGCTCAGGTCTCAGTGGCTCAGGACTAAAGTGGCCTATCGGTTTGATACTGAAGGGTGTACCAAGAAGACCTTCAAAGGTCCTAAAAATCCATCCCACCCAATTGTAGGGTGTAAATTTTCAGAACCATGGACAGAGCCCACGGCTCAGATTTGGTTTTTACATTCATCCGTAGACTCAGATTAGGTCGACCACGGAGACCCATAGCTGACTGAAAGGGGCCTCTGATGGACCCGCCAATAAGGCATCACTGCCACTGTGTTTTGTGGATGCTTAAGGAGCTCTTTAGGTTAAAAAAACAAAAACAAAAACTAGCTATATTCATACAAGGTGTGAGAATTTCTCTTGACTCTCCCCAAGAGAAAACCACAAAAAAAAAAAAAAAAAAAAGGGGGTCAGGTGAGTTTAGAATGATGATGGTTAAAAGGCTAGCAGGTGGGTAGGCCAGTGTACAAGAATTTCTAAGCACTTCACATCACACAGCAGCAGCAGAAGCAGCAGCACTATGCTTTTCCACTACTCTGTACACAGGAACCATAGTAAAACATGCAGTCATAACTGTGTGAGAATTGCTGTGAAAAAAATAGATGCTGAGATTTTTGGCAATCCCAAGTCTTGGATGTTCCCCTGGTGGTATTTCCCTTCATCTGTGGTCCAAAGACCTGGCCACTCAGGAACAGATCCCACTGGGGGGTGGGGGAGACTAGATCCCAAATTATCACTGAGTAAAACTGAGCTCCTCTCTCTGGGTCTCTGTATCTCCAGCTGTAAAACTGGAATAGATAATCCATGGGACTTCATCGTACTCTGAAAACTTCTTAGTGCTCTCTCTGTTTATCTTAGACTAAAGCCACAGAGCCTTTCCTGAGGAGCTTAGACCAAGTGAGGGGACAGTCCCAAGGGGAGATTCCAGCCCTTCAATTTACCCTCCCCAAGGGTGGGGGTGAGTTGACCTACTCAGTCCTCAGGTCAATCCTCTCTGTGATGAAACTCTGAAAAAACACACTGCAGACACTTCAAGCACTCCAGCCTGACCTTGGCCAGTAAAATGACTCTCAACTTTAAGCTCTAGGAACCTAGTTACCAGTTCAGCACTCCATCTCCACCCTAAGAGGAGCCAGGGCTAAGAGCACCTTCCATCAAAGAAACACAAGACGCAGAGCTGGGCAGAGCCTTATTTCTGAATACTGATTCTAAAACTCATCCCACCTCCCACCTTATGCTTCTCAAAGAGAGAAAAGTTCAAGTATGCTGCCTCTTAAGTATCAGGATTCAGGAACTGGAAGAGACTAAATAAATTATTTTTACCCCTTCCTATTTATGCATAAACTGGAGTCTAAAAATGGAAATGTATACATTTTTTCCATGGGTGAACTTGTGATAGACAAGAGACTAGAATCCAGCTCCCTGACCTCCAGCCCAGGGATCCAGCCAATGAATCAAGATCAGAAACTGTGTGATGGATGCTGGAGCCAACTGATTGGGTCTGCTTTCCATGGGAGGCAAACACAGAGTTCTTCCAGTGGTTTAATCTCTATCCATCCTTATGTCCATCACCCCCATGAACTAACCCACCCACCTCCAACTCTGGCCTCATGGGGCCACAGCCCTGAACCCCTTCTTCGCTCTTCTCTCCCCCACCTGCATACCCAGTCCTCCAGGCCCAAAACCCTTGCAGTGAATTGATGAGTCCAGTGCACAGCACACCCCACACACAGGGCTCACTGCGGAGCACGTCAACCACCATCGTCTCCGTGGCAACCAGGGGCTTAATTAACAGGCTGCAGCCCCATCACCATGGTAATGGCACCCCAACAGCCCCTCATTCCCCTACAGAGGCAGCCCATCTATCCTCTTTCTCAATCTGGACCCCCTTATCACTGCACCCACCCCCACCCCCACCCTACCTGGAGAGCGGGGCCCCACAGACAGCTCTGGTTCATTGAGAAGAGGGGAGGGGAGATGAGGAGGATGAGAGAGAGAGCAAGCGAGCAGCCTGTCGTCATGGCAACTGCAGCCCCGTTCATAACCAGTTTGTTACCATGGAGATTCCCAGGGCTCACCTTGGGTTGAGGTACCGGGCAGTGAGGTTCTGAGTCCTGGCTTGAAGAGCAAGTGACTGGAGAACTCATCAGACAGGCTAGAGAACTCCAGGTCAGAAATTTGTACTCATAACTCAGTGTCATTCTTCCCAATTTACAGATAGAGAGACTGAAACCTGAGGTTTGAGTATGCAAAGAGCAGAGAACTTCACCCATCTAGATCTCCAAATAATCTATGGCTAGAAAGACCCACAGATAGCTTCCTGTTCTTTTATTCAATAGATGGTGAAACTGAGGCCCAGAGAAGAACAGCTATGCTGAAGACCACCACAGAGACTGAGCTGGAGTGTGGATGGGCTAGATATTGGTCTTGCTTCAACTTCCTGGCTGACACAGGTTCCCCCTCACTCCACGAGGGCATATTCCAGCTCCTATTCATCCTAGCCCCAGCTCGGGCTCTTTCCAGGGAACTGAGGCGTACCAGGGAGTAGTGCAAAGGAGTGCGAGAGTAGCTCAGAGTTGTAACAACTGGTCCCTGATCCACTGTCATCCAGTCAGGTCACCATGACTCTTCCCATGGTACACATGAGGAAACCGACACAAGGGGGCTGCAGCCCAGGGTTAATGTCTCAGCCTCTGACTTTCTTTATTCACCCCCACAAGTAGTGTTCCCACTTAGAGCTGACCCCTAGCAGCAGGAAGCACTTCCAAGGGCAGCTGTCACTTCCTTGGTCCACACGAAAGACAATGTTCATTAACAAGCGACCCATAAAACACCCCCCAGCTCTCCCCCAACTTCCACAAGCTGCCAGCTCTCCCTGTCAGCCTGGTGAGGACAAGAGGTGGGGAGAACATCTCTCTAGGGCCAGAGGCTGATACAAGAACAGCTGTGAGAAGGATGCCACCAGATGCTGGGTTCCCCCGGGAGCCCTTGTTCACCTCGACATGTGGTGACCTACTGAGGAGAAAGTGCTGAGAGAAGGCTGTCCCAGGGCCTCAAAGTTTAAGTCACCCGAATTATTCTCAAGATAGAACTTCCAATGCCCTCATGCACACAGGTGCCCACCCTACAAATAGACACGGAAGCACAGCATCAAAATGCCCATCAGCGCCCCATCAGCACAGTGAGACACATAAGCACTGACTCACTGATGACCCCACAGGCCATCAGAGCTAGTGTGGAATGCTCCTCTCAAGACACACAACAACATACACAAACACCGCCTCTGCCACAAGCATACAGCACACCAGATTCACATCTAGTTTGCACACACCTGCACACCCAAAAGTGGGAGTCATGCTTAGCTTCAATGTGCAGGGACTTGAACATGGCAATGGTGGGACTGAAGATCATCTTGGGATGAGACAGGGCCAGGAGTTAGGGAAGCGGAGGAGAGTGGCAGGGATGGGAGAAGCAGGAGCCTATAGTCACTCTACCTTTCATCTGATGCGCACTAAGCACCTCCTAAGTGCCAGACTCTGGGCTTGAAACTCAGAACACAGGTAAAAGAATTTGGTCCTTGACTTTAAGAGGCAGAAGACACAGAGGTAAGGAAGTGCCATCCACTGGGACAGGTGCTGTAATGGTGCAGCGGGTGTGCACAAGAGGAACGGCTGCCTCTGCCTGGGAGCAAGGGAAAGTGAGAGGTGTTAAGAAGAGGTTACATGAGCTATAACTTAGAGTGACTAGGAGTGTCTGTGGCTAACGGAGGTGGGGAGATAAACACAGACAAATATACCAGGAACAGATGAGGAAAGATTAAATGGCCAGCTGTGGGTTTAGCCTTTATCTTGCAGGCGATGTGGAGCTTTTGTGAATGGCGGTTAGGATGGGAATGGAGGCAGTCACACCAATGAGGAGCTGTGGTCCTGGGGGTGTGAGAGGTGATGGGGATTTGGACCAGGCTGATGGAGACAGGAGAGATGTGGCCAGAATTGGGGTAAATTTTGGAAGTGAACTAAGATGTGAGGACCAATTAGATGTGGTGGGAAGAGAAAAGGGGGCATTGAGAATGGCTCCTGCAGTTGACTTTTAAATCTGGAAAGATGGTAAGGACATTGATAAAAACGAGAAAGGGGACAGACCCATTACGATGAAGAGCAGAAGGAGCCCAAAAAATGCGAGTAGCCACTTCCAGGAGGTGATTGGTTAACAAGACCTGGGTCCTTCGGAAATCCGTTAGGTCTTCTCAACAATAAGGAATTTCGCCAAAGAAACCCCTAAAATACCCCTAAGGTGGTTTTGGTGCTTAGTTTTGTTGGGGTCAGGGTGAGCTCACCTGCGGCTCAGCAGCGACCCCTGGCGGTCCT
The DNA here is from genome assembly GCA_019455555.1 of Galemys pyrenaicus. NCBI lineage: Eukaryota > Metazoa > Chordata > Mammalia > Eulipotyphla > Talpidae > Galemys > Galemys pyrenaicus. The sequence continues at coordinate 4,784,660 of JAGFMF010011603.1, forward strand.
GGGAGGCTCTTCCTCCTCCCTTGCGCTGGAGGCCCTCTAAATCAATTAATTCACTGCTTTCTCTCTAGACCTGAGGGGTGCAGAAGCAGGGAGGGAACCCTTGACAGGTGCCCCCTCCGAAAAGAGTATAGGGGTATCCAGGATGCTGCTTCTTCAACGAAGGCTAGAAAGGTCCTTCCCCTCCCCTCTCTTTTGCATCCTGCATGTAATTTCCAATACAAGACCCAGAACTGGGCCCTCGAGGAAGAGCCCAGCTGGCTCCACCCGTCGTTCTCAGCTAAAGCAGAGGGAGCTAATGGGTCCCCGAGGTCGGGACTGGAGTCCCCACAGGATCCTCCCAGCATTTAGCTGCCCAGGGTCCAAACTAAATTCTTTTCCTCCTGTCTCCTTCCCGGGACCGGGATCCCCAAGCGCAGACAGCAAAGCCTTTCAGGCCAAGGATGAGAGAACCCCCGAGGCACAAAAGATCTGTCTAAGCGACCGGACTAATTTTTCCTCTCACCTTCGCCCCAACCTCCTAGCCTCACACCCTATCTTCCTGGCCCAATCCTTTCCCCTCTGGTTCCGCCCTTTTCTGGCCCTAAACAGAGCTGATCATGCTTCCTCCCTTTAGAGCTGAGCCCACCCGTAATCATACAGCCCATCTCTTTCCCAGATTCCACCTTCTCCCCTCTAGTCCCGCAGCCCACCCGAGACCACCCCACCCCTTTAGAGCTCTCGGGCCTAGTCCCCCAGGACCTTAGCCCTTCTATCACAAGATCCACCCCTTCGCCTCTAGCCCCACCCTCTTCCCAGTGGCCCCGCCCACCTCGAATCTGGCCCCTCCCTCCACAATTTCCCGTCCTATCTTCCTTCCCACCCACCCTAGGTAGGTGCCAAGTCCTCTCTCCTTTTTCTGTCCCTAGGTAGATAATCTCCCACCCAGTGCAGACCCCGCCCCTTCCAAGAGAAGGCCCTTTCATCGTGGCCCCTCCCCCTATGTCGCCCCGCCCCCACACTGCAGGCCCCACCCCCTGCGGCCTCTACCTTTGGCGTCTTCCCCTGAGAGGTGGCGGAGATCCGGGAGATCCGCTGCCGAATGCCGGTGTGACTTCGGGTCAGGGGTCCCGACGGGCCCTGCGATGGGCAGCGAAGTGACGGTGAACCTACGACTCATAGTGCGGAAAAGGGCCGGGCGGCCGCGATACGGCCGGGATCGCACAAGTGGCCGCAGCCTGGCTCCGGGAGCAGAAAGAGCGGGTTCCCCCTCGCCCGCCGCCCCCCGCCCCCCTCCCCCTGCCGGACGCGGCGCCACGCAGGGTCCTAGTGCCCGCTGTGCTGAGTTTCTGAATCTGGTCACTTAGTTCCTTCTGAGCCTCACCCAAAACGCTTCGAGACGCCCACCTGCAGCTGAGAGCTGTCCTAACACCTGAAGCCCAAGCCCACCTCTGCCGGGTCTCCTAAACACCAGGGGTTCATTCACTCATTCATTCATTCGACACGGCTCCATGGCCCTCCTGTGTTCCAGACAGTAGTGGCAGGCACTGGAGATGCAGCCTTGAATGAGATAGACTGTCCTCGTGTGACTTAAACGTATGAGCAGTGAGGAGGGAAACCTGTATGTAAGCAAATGCATAGACCAGATAACTTGAGGTTGTGGTATACATTAAATAAAAATAGCACCAAAGCATAATGACTAAAGAAAGGACTACTTTAGTGGGTCTCTAAGAATGCCTCACTAAATCTGAGAAGATATGATATTTGAGCTGAGACCTCACTGATGAGAAGGAACCCAGATATGCAAAGTTCTATAAGAAGAGTTCTCTGGAAGAACAAAAAAAAGGCAAGTGCAAAGGCTCTGTGGTCAAAAGGAGCCTGGACTGTTCAGAGGCAGCAACAAGGCCACTGTGTCTGAAACAGTGAGTGAAGCGAGTCATGAGACTTGAGGGAGGAGAAGAGAACCAATCGTAAGGCTTCAGGGAGGAGACCAGATTCTTTTCTAATCTACAAGGCAAGCCATTGGATGGTTTTTGCGTGGGGGATCATGCGATATGATTTATGTTTTAACAATATCACTCCACCCTCCCTGGTGGCCTACGGATTAAGTCTCAAGTCTCAGAGCTTGCAGCCTAAGTTCCATCCCAGCCCAGGGAGCTAACCCACAAGACACAGCAGACTTCTTCTATTTCACCAGCTCCTCCCCTCAGCAGTGTATTTCAGTAGATCTGCCTCTTGTGCTCCGGTGAATCTTCTCACTTCCTAAACCCTCCATACCTCTGGCCTGCACCCCAGCTCTTGTATGCACAAAGAAATAAAATAATTCTTTAAAAAAAATCACTCAGTCTGCCTGTTCTGCTTCCCACTCTGTCTCTGGTGAATCTTCTCACCTCCCTGACTCTGCCTTATACCCTAGCTCTTGTATGCATAAATAAATAAATCTTAAAAAAAAAATCACTCTGGGGGGGCCTCCCTGGTGGTGCAGTGGGTAGGGCAACGCACTATGAAGCAAACTGCAGCTACTGCAGCATGAGTTTGATCCCTGCCGCCAGCCAGGGAGGGGACCCACATGGCATAGCAGACCTCTCCTGCCTTGCCCGCTGCTGCCCTCGGCAGTGTGTTTCAGTCAGTCTGCCTGTTCTGCTCCCCACTCTGTCTGGTGAATCCTCTCACCTTCCCGGACTCTGGCCTGTACCCTAGCTCTTGTATGCATAAATAAATAAATCTTTAAAAAAAAAATCACTCTGGCTGCTGGGTGAAGACTCAACTGGGGGTGGGCGGTGAGAGGATTCACCAGAGACAGAGCTGGGAGCAGAACAGGCAGACTGACTGAAGTACACTGCTGAGGGGAGCAGTGGGTGAGGCAGGAGAGGTCTATGGTGCCATATGGGTCACCTCCCTGGCTAGAACTAGGAGGCTAATTCATAGGCATCTGCCTCCACCCCTCCCCTACCAGCCACCTGTGTGAAAGCTAATGGTAACCTAACTGAAGTAGTGGAGTCACGTGACCACAGACACAGTTTGGAAGTAGAGCCTGCAGGACCTGCTACTGGCTCAGACAGTCATAGAGTGGAAGGAGAAGTCAAGAAGGACTCCTGGGAACTCTCATACATGGTTGGTGGGAGTATAAATTGGCCAAACTAATTTAGGACATTATTCCATCAAATCCACTAAAGGTGAACAGCCACATACCCACCAATTCCAATGCCAGGTTTATGCCCAAAAGAAGTGGCTGCCAAGAGGGAGAGGGATCATAACAGGGGAGGGAAGAGCACCAGGACTCTGGTGATGCTGCAGGGGTGGATTGGTGATGGCAATCTCTTGAGAGGAGAAAGCGCACATTGTACAAAAACGAAGAATGATGTCAAATACATATAAAATAAAAATAATTATTTTTTTAAAAGTGGCCACCCATGTTCACCAGAATACATTGACAAGAGTGTACATGTAGCATTATTCATAACAGTCTCAAACTGCAAATTCAAATGCCCATCAACAGTAAAGTGGATAAATAAATGGCACATTCATAGTATGGGATACGGCCAATAGTGAGAATGAACAATCTGTAGTTCACAAACAACACAGATGAATCTCATAAAGACAATATTGAGCAAAAAGAAGCCAGACACAAAAAGTATGTATCATGAAATATTACTTAAATAAAGTAAACATTAGAATCTTCTAAGCTATTAGAGGTAACGGTGGTAACTCTTCCCTCACCTGGGGCAAAGGGATAGTGAATGCAGGGGGTTCTGGGATGTTGATAATGTTTTGTTTCTTTTTTTTTAATATTTATTTATCTATGCATACAAGCACCGGTGTACAGGCCAGAGGTATGGGGGTGGGCAGTGAGAGGATTCACCAGAGACAGAGCTGGGAGCAGAACAGGCAGACTGACTGAAGTACACTGCTGAGGGGAGCAGTGGGTGAGGCAGGAGAGGTCTATGGTGCCATATGGGTCACCTCCCTGGCTAGCGGCAGGGATCAAACTGGTGCTGCAGTGGCTGCAGTTTGCTTCATAGTGTCTTGCTTAACCCACCGCGCCACCAGGGAGGCCCTGGTAATGTTTTGTTTCTTGATCTGAATGCTGCTTATGCAGTTGTGTTCAGTTCACAAAATTTTGTTGGAATGTATGCTTAGGACACATCAACTTGTCTATATGTTTACTAGAGCAATGGCTCTCTAAGGTAACAACTGCTGCCAATCCAGTAGCATGCTCACTATCTGGCAGTATTCAGAGACATTTTGTGTTGTCACAGCTGGAGGGGTATGATACTGGCATCTAGTGGGTAGAGGCCGCTGTGCCATCTAGGTTTGCGCCACAGCTGCCTGACCGTATACCCCAGAGTCATCATCATCTCTCTGAACTCTGCTCCCCCCTTTATGATGGGGCCTGGGGTGGGGGGAGTAGGACTGATGCCAAATGACTCTGGCATCTGTATGTACATGAATCCTGCTACTTCCTGGAGGAAGACAGCCTCCAAGGTACAGGATCCGGCCCACAACAAAGAATTATCTGGTTGGAATGTCAGTCTGCCAATGTTGAGAAACCCTGTAGCAGAATAAGGAGTTTAACTGATTTCTAGATTTTAGGCCACATCAGGTTTCAAGCTGGATCGAGGGCAGATGATGTCTTTTATTAAGGTAGTGATGACTGATGGGACAGCATGTTTGGAAGGTGGAGCCCAAGAGTTCACGTGCACCTGTAAATTGAGATGCTTATTAGGCACCTAAGTGCCATGCAGAGTTGGCAGTTGAATGTAGGAGTCTGGAGCTCAGGGGAGAGGTGAAGGCTGGAGACATAAATTTCAGAGTCTTTAGCAGAGAGGTGCTATTTAAAGCTGTAGGTCTAAACAAGATCATGGGGAATGTTTACACAGAGCAGAGAGGTCCAAGGTTTGAGTCCAAGGGCAAGCTATCATTTAAAGGTTGGGGTGAGGAAACTGCAGCCAGTGAGGTGGGAAGAGAACCAGGACCCAGAGAAGGCCATAATCAACTACGTCAGAAAAACTGTGAGATGGGTAGGATGAGCCCAGAGGAATAAAACTCCCCAAAGTATCTGGCCACCAGAGGATAATAGGTGGCCTTGAAGGTGGCCATTTCCATGGTGTAAGAAGGTGGGGCCAGACTGGAAATGGCTGAGAAGTGGACACAGTGACTAGAGAGTCTATTGGAGGGAAGTTTCTCTGTGGATGGGGGTGAGAGGTAGAGAAATGGAATGGTATCTAGAGGGAGAAGGATCCAGAGGGATTTTAAGTAACAATATTAAGGAACCTTTGTTTACCAGTGGGACTGAGTCATTCCTGAGTCAGAAATGGAGGTAGTTCTCTGAATGCCACCTTAAACTCCCACGTGGGCCCCAGATCCAGAAGGTCATCTAATCTGATCAAGCCCATGGCCCCACTCAGCTGCCCTCACCTGTCAGCCAAGTCTATCTGCTTTCCAGCAAGGTTGAATTCATGCTCTCTTCTGGCCAAGCCCACCATGCCTGTCTCAACCATTCCAGAATCCTCTCTGCTCCTCTCTCCACCTTGTCCTAAAGTGCTAAAATCACACTCTAGAGTTCTGAGCCACTTGTTGTTCCCCATACACCCTCTGCTTTTCTCTTCTCACAGTGCTTGCCCCAAAGCCCACATCCAAATCCCACTCACTAACTAGGAGGCTGCAAGGGAGCTGTGTAACTCTCTGCACTTCAGTTCCCTCACTGCTAAAACTGATGGGGATGGGGGCGAACATCCCTGGTGACTCAAGGGGTTAAGTCGCAGCACTGTGAAGCTATCACTGGCCACTGCAGCACGAGTTTGATCCCCGGCCAGGGAGGTGACCTAGAGCAACAGACCTCTCCTGTCTGGCCCGCTACTCCCCCAAGCAGTGTATTTCAGTGAATTTGCCTGTTCTGTTCCCCACTCTGTCTCTGGTGAATCCTCTTCCCCTCCCCACAGCTCTGGCCAGCACCCCAGCTCTTGTATGCATAAATAAATGAATAGTTTTTAAAAAATTGGAGGGGGTATCCCAATGGTAATAGTGGAAGAGATGCTCCTGCCTCGGGTTGTTTCAGGATTACCTGTGATAGCATACATTGACCACGTGGAGCAGCGCCATAGAAGGGGTAGTGTTATTAGCATTAGCATATAATCCATATATTATTGACCCACCACCTTACTCCTGGGCACTCAGTCATTGCAGTTTCTCGCTACCAGAACAAGTCAATGATCAGCATCCTTCCGTGTGTTGACACATGTGTAAGACAATAGGTACGTATTTAAGTTGAATGATTCTTGGCAAATTACCATCTAAGAAGGCAGCCCTACTAGCCCAGGAAGAAACTCTTACTCATCCTTTCAGACTCAGTTCGAGCTCAGATGTCAACTTGACTGGAAGACATTCCCACATTCGACTACAACACGCAGACTCACACATACACACACTCTCTCTCTAGAAGAGGATCATACACGCATACTCTCCAAGCGTGTTCCACTCCCACCTCCAGCAGTCACAGAACCAACCTGTAACTGAGTTGAGGTCTCTGGGAATAGAGCCTGGAATCTGCATTGTAAGCAAATTCTGAGGCACCCTAAAATTTGAGGACCACTGAGAGATCCTTGAGAACAGAGCCCAACTCATCATTCTACCCCCAGTGCCTAACAAAAGGGCAGGCTCCATGGAAGAGCCTCAATGGATGTTTGATGAATGAGTAATAAATAGATTGGCCATTTCCTAAGCTGTAAAATAGGAATAACTACATTATGCCTTCCCAGTAGGAAGAATTCAATGTTAATAATCACAAGGTGCTCAGAACACTCCCCGCCACACAGTAAGCACTCTACCTGCTAAATACGTACATATATGCATGCATATACGTAAATAATTGCTCCAAAAGGCTAAAGAATCCAGTGTTTATTAAAAACATTCCAACAAAAAAGGAAGGTGAGAACGAGGGCCCAGCCCAATCCACTCCTCCTCGGCCCAGAACAGACCCACCAGTTCGTATCCAGCAAACTGGCTCCTTCCCACTGGGTTGGTTCCCAGGGGCCCACGCTGCAGTGCTGAAACAGGATGGGGGCCCTACTCTTCAGGGCAGTGCAGAATGTCGAAGGACACGTAGCCCACTTTGTCCACCTTGTTCACCTCATTTCGGGAACTCACGCGCCAAAAGAAGCGGTCCTGGCAGAAGTAAGCTCTCCCTGCAGGGAAGAGGCAGGGACAAGAGGGTGACTCACACAGAAACAGGAGTGAGAGCTTGACAACCATCCCTCCGGCCTTTTCCAGGTCTTTCGAAGGTTTTAACAAGACACCTCCATCTCTCCCACAGAGATGCTGGAGGACACAGACCTCCATGTCCAGACAGCATGTCCAAGATACTGGCACAGAGCCATGCACACAGGAGCTGCACAGAAAGGTTCATTTAACTTTCATTCATTCAACAAATATTTATCACGCCAAGCATTGTTCAAGGCACTGCAGATATAGCAGAGAAAAACACATGTTCTTGCTTCTCTGGGTGCTTACACAGCAGTGGAGCAAGACGATTAGCTAGGAAACGTGAAAACAAATGAGGTTCATTTTGACACTGTCGAGAGCTAGGAAGGAAATAAAAGCGAGTATGTAACAAATGATGAGGGTCAGAGGAGGCCTCTTTGAAAAGGTTCCTTAGTGTTGAAACTTGAAGGATGAGAAGGCGGCAGCCCGGTGACAGTTGGGAGGTGGGGGGATCTTTCAGGCAGAGGCCACAACTGGCACAAAGGCCTTAAGCTAGTAATGACCTTGGTGTGCTCAAAGAGCAGCTAGAAGGTAGTGTGGGCGGAGCAGAACCAGGCCTGTGACGGTGTAGTGGGAGGGATGGGGGGGCACCTAGCAGAGCACTACTTTCTTTGACCTTGGAGTGAGTCCAGGGTCATCCCCAAGTCCACTGACCCCCGCTCCTAATGCCTCCCTACTCCTAGGGAGTGTGTTAAAAGGCGCTGGACAAACAGTATGGCTTAGGCTAGGGTGTTTTCAAGAATATGGGGGTAAGCAAATGTTTGGATTGTGTGTGAGCAGCAAAAAGCAAATATAACTCTAGCTTTACAGGTAGGGAAGAAGCTGAAGCTCCACCAGTAGCAGGGACGGTCCCAAGGACACACAGCTAAGAACTGTCATCGTTGTCACGCTCCCTTGTGAGAGCACAGTGCTTGGCGCTGACGGTGTCTAAGGAAGGACTGGGCCTGCCTGTTCTGTGCTGCAGGAGGAAAAGCTGCTAGGACCAAGGCAGGAAATCTGGGCCCAAGTTCTAGAAGTGCCCTTGGGGGATGCCCCTGTGGGGCATTTGCCTCAACCTCCAGGGCTTTTTTTCTTTCTGGTTCAGGAAGGCAGGTGAGCCTAGCATGGCAGGGTCCTCTGACATCCGTGTGCAGCCCTTACCTCGGTATTGGAAGATGTCATGTGTATCCAAGGGCACCCCGGGGAACATCCTGTCCACTGGGGTGCCGTTGCTGGAATCCACCAGATAGGACTTCACGTCGAACCTGCGGGAGGGAGGCAAGGAGACAGGCTGAGCCGCTGGCGGGTAGATGGAGCTCGGGCCCCCCCTGCCGGCGGTCGCGAGGCTCTCACCTCCAGAAGCTCTGCCCGCTGAACAGCAGCACCTTACTCCCGCCGCGCGGGAGGGCCCCGGTCACCTGGGCCACCTGCGGACCTAAGCCCAGCTTGTCCAGACGCCTCGGACCTAGCACCGTCGCGCCTGTGTACGTCCAAACTTGACGTCCTACAGGGGAGAAAGGTCACATAGGCCTAAGGGGGGTGTGGGGGGGGGGAGGGGGGCGGGCGCGTTCTCCTGGAATGTGGAGAGGCAGAATCCAGTGAGGCCTAAAGGAGCAAGCAGGGGGTGGTATGGCCCTGCTAAGGTACCCAGGGGCGGATCGCTGACATTCAGCGGTCTCCAGCGGGAGCCCTTTTCCAATCTGCCCTAGACGTTTTATGAGTTATTTTCTGAATGGGAGGAGGGTGCTTGAGGAAACTAACCAGAGAAGAAGAAAATCTTCTTGGTGAGTGGCTCCTCAAAAGCGGAGTCCAGCTTCTCCGGGAGCGCAGGCCATGTGCTCTTGATAAGGAAGGGGCCCTGCACCTGGCGCCCACTGCCCTCAGAGAGTCGCCAGTACCTCCTGAGGACATGCAAAGGGAACCTCAGGTGCTGACCCTTGAACTGAGGTGGGTGGGTGGGGAAGAACGGGCAGTTCCCTCCCCCAAGCCCCCTTCCTCAGCCACATAGCCCAGCTCCTCACCCATCCTTAAAGAAATGCAAGTGATTCCCAATCTCCGCTATGGCGTCAAAGATGTCCACTCTGCAGACATCGTCCGCTGGGTCCAAAGACGCTGTAGGGGCCGCAGAAGGGCCTGGAGTGGGGGGGCCTGTGGGGCCTGCTGCAGGGGGGCCTGTGGGGCGGACAGTGGGCGGTCCCGTGGGGCAGACAGTGGGAGGTGCCGTGGGCTGAGGTTCAGAGGTGGTGGTGGCTGGTGGCCGAGGTTCAGGTTCAGGGCGAGGACCTAAAAAAAGACATAAGATGAGAACTCCCAGTTCCGGCACATCCTTGTGCTCATGGACATCTGCTCCCCAAAGTTTATCAGAGACCCCTCACTTTTTAAAAAAGATTTTAGTTATTTTTACATAGAAGAACTGGAGTACAGGCCAAATGTGCAGAAGGGGAGAGAGTTCACCAGAGACAGCCTGGGGAACAGAAGAGGGAGACTGACTGAAATACACTGCATAGGGGAACAGCGGGCGGGCGGGGCAGGAGAGGTCTGCTGTGCCATGTGGGGCCCCTTCCTGGCCGGGGATTAAACTTGTGCTGCAGTGGCTATAGATAGCTTCACAGTGCTGAGACTTAACCCCTTGAGCCACCAGGGAGTCCACACACACACACTTTAGATGCTGGAGCCCACCCTTCACCAACCACAGCCAGCTACTTCCTTCATACACTGGACTTTCATTCAAGACAGTTTCAGTCCCTGAGGGTGACAGGCCTTCTACCAGCCTGGACCCCCCCAGACTGCAAACTTAGTGCTTTGAGCTTTCTAAACTCATGTCAGTTCCTTTGGTCTTCAGAGAAGCCCTATGGCACAGCTCTTTAATATCCCTGTCTTTTTAAATGAGGAAATCATACTAATGATAAGGACACTGGAGGATAACAATAAAAATATCTGGAGTTTGCTATATGACAACAACAAAAACATCTGGTGCTTACTATATGACAGGCACTATTTTAACTCACTTCGACCTCCTAACAACCCCATGAGGCAGGTGCTATAATTACTAATCCAACATTACAGATAAGAAAACAGAGCAGGGCCTCCCTGGTGGCGCAGTGGGTTAAGCAACGCACTATGAAGCAAACCGCAACCACTGCAGCACGAGTTCGATCCCTGCTGCCAGCCAGGGAGGG
>JAGFMF010011603.1:4795227-4809010 GCA_019455555.1 Galemys pyrenaicus
TTCTGCTCCCTGCTCTCTGTGGTGAATCCTCTCACCCCCCCCCCACACCTCTGGCCTGTACCCCAGTGCTTGTAAGCATAAATAAATAAATCTTAAAAAAAAAGAAAACAGAGCAGTGAATTGACATGTCCAAGGTCACCCAGCCAGGAAGTGACTAGGCTGGCTTTTGAGCCCATATCTGTCTCATGCTACAATCTGGAATCTTTATTGCCACCTCCAAGTGCTGACCAAGTAGCATTTGCACCCCCTGGCCCTGGGTCCCCATCCGCCCCTCCATCCAGCCCCACGACCTCACCATAGAGATACTGGATGCCCTTCACATCGTCCGCATGCAGAGGGGGCTGCTCCGTGAAGCTGTACATGGGGTACATGAGCGCCTCTGGCACGGAAGAGTGCTCCAAACCCAGTGCATGGCCAAACTCATGTGCAGCCACGAGGAACAGGCTGTACCCTGCAGGAAAGGGGGAGTCTTAGACTCGAGCCCTGGGCCAAGCTCCCCGCCCCAGCCATCCATCCCCACCTCCATGGATGGCCGAGGCCCAGGCCCAGGAACTTGGGGACTCTGCCCACCTTGGTCCGGACAGAAGCCCCATTTCTTGTCACTGTCGAAGTTCGAGGTGGTAGCACACCAGAGAAGCCCGTCGCTGCGGCCCTCTCTGGTACAAGACGAATACTCCTTGCCCAAGAAGGTAAAGGGGAAGACACATGGTTCCCCGGCTGAGTTGCCTCCGGTCACTGTGGAGTCAACTGGAGAGACCCAGAGTCTTGGGTGAGCCAAGCGGGTGGGTCCAATCAGTAGCTACAGAATCTTGGTGGCCTATTCTAAAGTAGACCACTGTGCCACACAGCTGGGACCTGGGGCGGCTGGAGGACGGGGCTGGGGGCAGGAGACCAAGGGGAGGCCGTGGGCTGGGCTGCTGGCAATTGGAAATGGGGGAGGGGGGTGGTGGGCAGAATCCTGAGGGCCCGATGACCAAGGAGAAGTGGAGAAAGAAGCTGATGAGTGGAGAAGCCATTGTTCCAGGGGACCAATTAAAATCAGGGGCTAGGCTAAATCTAAACGGTGGGGCGAAGGCACCTCGAGTGGGGCAGAAGCCGAAAAGTTTGTCCTGGTCGTAGTCGGCGGTGGTGGCACACCAGCGGTAGCCGTCGGAGCGCCCGTCGGTGGTGCAGGTCGAGTAGGAGCGGCCCTCAAAGATGAACGGAAACTTGCAAGGCTTGCCCTCTGCGTTGCCGTCCTGGGTGTAGAGTCCTGGGGAGGCGAGAGATGATCACCCCAAAGTGCAATGAGTTTTAGAACCCCCTCTGTGTGCTCCATCCCTCTTCTCATTTCACAGAGTAGGAAATTGGGCCCAAAGAATGGAGCCACTGGTTTCCAGGCCACCCCACAGGCCAGCCAGCTGGGATCAAAACCCAGGTACTGGACCTCGAGGGTGCTGGTCCCCTACCCCTTCCGGGAACCCCGCACTCACTCTCGCTGGGGCAGAAGCCAAACTGGCGGTCGGTGTCATAGTTGGCCGTGGTGCTGCACCAGGGCATGCTGTCCGAGCGGCCCTCTGTGATGCAGGAGGAGTAGGAGCGGCCCTCGAAGGTAAAGGGGAAGTGGCAGGGGGAGCCATTTGCATTTCCGAAGTGGGTTGGAACCACTGCAATAGGAAGCAATCCCGGGTTAGGACGCCTGGTAACGGTGGGAGAAAGAAAAGAGGGTGGGAATGGAGCGGCTGAGGACCTCACCGACGCCCTTGCCCAGAGTCCACAACTCTTCGTCGTCGAAGTGTGCGTCTCCCTGAATGCCTTGGCCAGGAGGAAAGGCGTGCGCCAGGAGCCCGTTCTTCCCATCGAAGGGATAGCCGTCTCCGTGCTCTGCAGAAAAAGAAGGAAAAGTTGGCCCAGTACAGTTGCGCAGGCTGTGCGCGGCCGGGAGTGCTCCACGACTCGCGCCTACGCGCGCGGTCCAAGCCGCGGGGCTGCGCTGGGCTGAGTCGGCAGGAGGGGGCGCCCCTCCCGAGCGCGGCGGCCAGCGAGAGAAAGCCGGGTTCAGCGCCCTTCTACAGTCTCTGTGCCCCTCCCACGCCTCTCCGAGTCCAACCCTCAAGCCCCGCATTCCTGGTTTTCCCATTCTCGTGCTCTCACCCCTAACTCCAAACTGAATCACGATGTCGGCGTCCCGACTGTACACGCGGGTGAAGGTGAGCGGCGTCACCGCGCTCCAGAGCGCGAAGGCGCGGGCGAAGGCGTCGTCGATCACGTCGCGCGGCAAGTCTTCCGAGTAGTTTTGGATCCTGTGGGGGAGGCGGGCGGGTAGAATCAGAGGTCGCCGCGCCGGGGAGACTTGCCTCAGACTCCAGCATGTACAAGGCTCCCTGCGCTCTGCGCCTTGTCTACAGAGCTCTTCCAGACCCGTTTCTTCCCTTCGGTGGTTTACAGTGGCCCTGGCGGGAAGGGTCGGATTGCGAGGCCTATTTCCCCGCAGGGGCAACGGAGGCTTAGAGGTGGAGCCACTGCCCCTGACTGCACATTCAGTGAAACCAGGTACCAGTCTAAGGGAGGACGTGTTAGCGCAGGCCTGTGCGTCGCCGGGACTGGGCTCCCTGCCACACCCCGCCCTCCCCGCCGACCTGAGGACGCACCAGTATGTGATGTTGTGGTGGTGCCACTTGAGGTCGCCCTCAAAGGTCTGGAATCCGCCCACGTCCGGAACGCCGCAGCGGGGGGCTCGCATGGCCTCCAGGGTGGCGCTGTCCAGCTCGCCGGTCACGGGCAGGCTCAGGCGCTTCTGGAGAAGCTTCAGCGACTGGCCCATGGACTCACTGTCCCTGCGCATCTCAGCCACACGCGTGTAGCCATAGCGGTACAGATACTCCTGTGCGTGAAGGGACAGACAGTGGAACCCAGAGCATCGTTCCCAGGACTTGGAGCCTCGGGGAGCAGCACTTGAGTCGGCTCGGGAATCCCCGTCCCCGGACACCCCCGGCACGCAGACCTCAGAGCTCCCTAGGGTTACTTCTGTTCACCCGCAGCACCTTCCCCGGACACCCCCGGCACGCAGACCTCAGAGCTCCCTAGGGTTACTTCTGTTCACCCGCAGCACCTTCCCACTCCAGAGCCCTCCAGTGCCCTCCCCCAGCTCCGGTCATCCATCAGGAAAGTCCTTAGCCCACCCTTCACTACCACCGCCAGAGCGCCCACCCTCGAGCCCAGGCCTGATCCTGGACACCTCTGCTCTGCGGGTATGCCTAGCACCCCCACATGCTCCCGAGTATCTCCGCCACAGCCCCATGTCCTTCCTGGGACTCCTGACCAGCCTCCCCAGTTCCAGAAGAGGGTGTTTGCCTACCTTTGCCAGCTGCCTGTCCGTGAGGTTGGCTCGCAGGTCTCCCGGGAAGACCACAACTGTGGGCTGGCGCGGTCTGGGAGCTGCTGAGCTGCAGTCCAGTACCAGGAGCACCAGGACCAGGGGCTGCCAGGGGCTCATGGTGAGGGTGGTGGTGTCTGGCTGCAGCTGTCCCAGTGGGGGCTTTAAGGAGGCCTTGTTAACTGATCTGGTGGCTCCGCCCCTCCCCGCCTGGCCAGGCAGGGGCTGACTCAGGGGATGGGAGGGTGTGTAGCCCCAGCATGAGAAGGCTAGAGGGCTTACACCACCTCCTCTTGTCCCCCACCCCCACTCCCGCCCACAGTCCCCACTGCCAAGTCAGGCAGGACCCCAGACCCACAGGAAACCACAGGCCCATAGAGGAAAGGTTGGGTTTTGCAAACTGCAGATCTTGTGATCATTGTATGAAAGGGAGGAGGGAGATGAGGCGAGAGGAGCCTTGAGCCCTCCCAGCGAAGGCCAAGTGGTCAGCCAAGAGAAGGGACTGGAAGATTCCCTGAGGCCTCTTTTTGAACCTAGTGCTCCCCTTTCTTGGATACCTCCCCTCCAGGGTCCAGTGCCCACGTTCCTGGGGTCTGTCCTCTTTTCTCTTCCCTAGAAGCCTTCCTGAACTGATTCCCCTCCCCGTTCCTCCTGGGGGAGGAAGGAGTGGGTTCTGCTAAGCAGGATTTGGGGAATTCCACTGGGGCACCCCCTGTCTTCAACAGGCTGAATCCTTTGGGGCAGTAGAGAGGGAAGTTTGTGGCATCTGGAAACCCACAGACCAGGAGTCACTCTTCCTTCAGAGCCTCAGGCAAATGTCCTCATCACTCTGAATCTGTTTCCCTGGCTGTAAAATAGGGCCCTTTGTCCCTAAATTGATTGAAGATAAAATGAGATCAAACACCTAAAATGCTTACTATGGTGATGTTGCAAGCCTCAATAGATGGTGTGATTGCTTTTAGTTATCTAGGCCAAGCCCATGACTGATTTGGAATCATGAGACTGGGAGTTTGGGACTCTAATCATCTGTGTGACCTAGAGGAAGTGCCTTACCCTCTCTGAGCTTTGCACACTTTAACTGCAAAACAGGGGAAGGTGATGAAGGTGGCTCATGATCTCCAGAGCCCTTTCAGTTCTCCAGCCCTGCCCTAAACAGAGCGAGCTTCAGCACTAATTTATGCAACCTCCCTCCCTTCTTCCCAGACAGCCCATGTGGGGCAGGATCTGTATTTGTCTCCTTCAAGGGGTTATTTGGGAAGGGCAACGATAATCATTCAACAAGCTCTACTTAAAGGACTTAATATATGCCAGGCACTTTGTATGCTTATCTAAGAAACGTCTGTGAAATTTCCTTTATAAGAAAATTGAAGCTCTTGGGGTAGCAATGAGCATCTGCTCGGGAGTCATGAAGTTCTGGTTTTCAGTTCCAGCTCTGCTCTTTTCTACCTGTGAGACCTTAGGCAAGTATCTTCATGTCTGTGCT
Organism: Galemys pyrenaicus; assembly: GCA_019455555.1. Taxonomy (NCBI): domain Eukaryota; kingdom Metazoa; phylum Chordata; class Mammalia; order Eulipotyphla; family Talpidae; genus Galemys; species Galemys pyrenaicus. Next base: position 4,800,066 of record JAGFMF010011603.1, read on the forward strand.
TTAACAATACTGCGTTTTTTAAAAAGTTATTTATTTATGCATATAAGAGCTGGGGTACAGGTCGTGGGAGGTGAAAGGATTCACCAGACACAGAGTGGGGAGCAAAACAGGCAGATCAACTGAAATCCACTGCTGAGGGGAGCAGCGGGCAAGGCAGGAGAGGTCTGTGGTGCCATGTGGGTCCTCTCCATGGCTGGGATCGAACTCACACTGCTGTGCTGTGGATGCCTCACAGTGTGGCGTTCAACCAACCTGCTGTGCCACCAGGGAGGCCCAATACTGCATTTTTTTGAGATTTACTGTGTTTGAGTCCCTATAAGCATCTCATTTCATCCTTACCACCTTCTGTGAGGTAGTTTTAATGAGTGACCATCCCATTTTCAGAAGAAGAAACTGAGCTCAAAGCAGTCAAGGAAGTTGCCCATAGTCACACAGCAAGTTAATATACAGAACCAGGACTCAAGCTAGGTTCTGAAGCCTTTTTACCATTAATAGGGAACTGAGGTGCCCAGGGGTTGGGGAGGGGAGGTGAATGAATGGGGGAGGAGACACTTAAAACCTGGGTCCTGACCCCTTGTGAGCACTGAAGAGGCTCAGGCCTTTAGTAGGTCAGAGGCTAGGGCAGGGGGCCCCGGGGGACTCTATTTCAGACTTGAGAGTGTGGGGTCATAGAGAAATATGATTTTAGAGATGGAAATGAACAACAACAACAACAACAAAAACACCAAAACCTCTAACTCGAAGGATCTTCTTCTGGTGGCAGGAGAATCCATAAATCCGTAAGCCAATAATTGCACAAAATATGTCATATCCATGTATATGTCTCAACTTTCTTAGGTTCAGCACTGTTAACCTTCAGGAGGGGATAACTCTTTGTTTGGCAGGGATGTCCTGAGCATTGTAAGATGTTTAGTAGTACCCCAGAGTCTACCCACCAGAGGCTAGTAGCACCTCCCCTGCCAGTTGTGGCAACCAGAAATGTTGTCAAACATTGCCAAATGTCCCAAGTGGACAGGAAGGGCAGAATCACCCCCAGCTGTGAACTACTGCTATACCTTGGTTTTCCTATGTGAAGGCTCCACATGTTTCATCCTAAACTCAAACCATTGGCAATGATCCTCAAACCTTTGAAAACCACTGACTCAACAAATACTCAAGTTTTTATAGGCCAGGCATGGTGCTAAGTATTAGGATATAGTAGTGACCAAAATAGCCTTTGTCCCCTGCTCACTGAGTTGAGTCTCCCAGCAGGGGAGAAATTGAATGAGTAATTGATTACCAGCCAAACATCACCAGAGGGAGGTGTATACATATCTATTCCAGTGAACCCCATCATGCAGATGAGGACACTGAGACCCAGAGTGGAGAATTTACCTCCCATAGGTCCCAAAGAAAATCAAGGACAAATATAGGGGTCAATGAGTGGCAGCTAAAAAATTGTGCCCAGAGCCAAGTCGCTTAACTCAGCTCTGACAATGACTTACAGTGTGAACTGAGCAACTAACAAAACTGGCCAGTGCCTCAGTTTCCCCATCTACATGATGGGGATAATAATAGCATTTACCTAATGGGGTTGTGTGGATCAAATGAGCAGTCTGATCTGCACCAGGGTAATAAATGCTTGCAGATGCTCTAATTATGATGGTCTCCAGGTCAGTCAACTTTTTTAACCAACAGAGGAACAGGGACAGGAGTCCCAGAGCTTGATCCTTGGAGTAAGCTCAGGCAAGAACCCTCCTACCGTCCCAACTTCCTTCTTTACCTCCTGGCTTCCCAACCCCCATGGAGGGGAACTTGGGGGAGAACTTGGCTTTCAACACAGCAATGGTAGGAAGTGGTTCTGGTTACCACATCCCCTTCCCCACTTCCCCCAGGCTCTCCTTCCAACACCACGACAGAATTTGCCAAACCCTGGGAGAGGAGGCTGAGAGCAAGATATGCCCCAAGGGCGTACCCCCTAACCCTACAGGAGGCACAGATTTCACACTAAGCCCCTCATGCAGGTGGGGAGGGGGCTGATCCTGGAGCCCTGAGTCACCAGCTGGATGACACAGCCCTGCAGGCTGCTATTAGTAACTCCATGCCCCTAGACTGGGATCAGTCTCACAAGATGAGGAATCTCTCCCCCTTTGTAGACTGGGGGAACTCCAAGTCAGTTTCTCCCAAAGCTATTAAAAAGGACGGGCACACAGGCCTATTAGGCCCTGGCAGGATGTGAGGAAGACATTGGTGTCTGGGATGGAGCAGAAATGTGTGTATACTGCAAGACCTGGCCCCAGGGAAGAGCATCACTCTGCCACCCATAAACATGTCTAACATCCCTTGCCCCAGGGAGGTGGCAACTCCCAGACTGACTTTTAGAGGCCTTAATAATAATGTCATGCCTCCCACTTATCTGCTTTGAGCTCCTTCCATAGGAAGCCGTAGACTAAAGATGGAACCAGACCTTCTGGGTTCACAGCTTCTGCTAGGTAATTCTGGCTGTGTGCCCTTAGGCAAGACACTCTCCCTCTCTATGCCTCCATTTCTTCCTTATCCATAAAATTGAGAAGAAAATGGTGCTCATGTCAAAGCAGTATGGAAGGGGTTATTATATATTGCCAGTTATTTTTGCAATTTAGCTATTACGTTTCTGTTAGCGTAGTGCTTTGACCTTTACCAAAGGTAAAGGATTCAAAATCCTGGTTAACTTTACAAAGTTGGGTTCATGGCCCTCCATGGTGGCATAAGGGGCTAAATCTCAGCACTATGAGGCTATCAGCAGCCACTACAGCAATCCCCAACCAGGGAGCTGGTCCACAGGGCACAGCAGACCTCTCCTGTCTCACCCACTGCTCCCCTCAGCAGTGCATTTCAGTAGATCTGCCTGTTCTGCTCCCCACTATCTCTGGTGACTCCTCTCACCAACCCCTCACCTCTGGCCTATGCCCCAGCTCTTGTAGACATACATGAACAAATCTTTAAAAAGAAATAAATAAAAAGGTAGGATCCATGACCCTCCTTTGCTGGTGAGGAATCTGAGAGGCTCAGGAAGTTAGTTGTCCCTGTCCACACAAATAGCAAGCGCAGACTTGGACCTCCCCTGGCCTGATGGCAGCACTGGGCTCTTTCTGCCACCTTCTGCTTATGCCCCCAGTCACCAGAGTCTGTGACCTTTCTAATAGTCTTACACATGGGGACTCTTAAGGGTTTATCTAACACGTGGCTTATGATATCTCATTTCCACCAAATGGCAGATCTTCTTAACATCTGTCTCATCTAAGCTCTCAGAACCCTTTGGCATTCACGGGTAGCAGAGATTGGAAACATTTTCAAGGCAACAGACACGAGGCCCAGAGAAGGGCTTTGAGTTGCTCACTGTGGCACAGCTGGTGAGTGGTCGGACTGCCGCCCAGGCCTTCTGACTCCAGGTCCCGTGCTAAGAGAGCAGGTCACTGGGTTTGCCAAGAGGGAAGTGGTGGGGGGAGCAACTGGGGGAGGAGGGGTGCCCAGAGGTCAACCTGGAGGTGTTATGCCTCAGAACAGACATGGAGTGTTTGGGCTCCCTAGGGGAAAAAATGGGATCGGGCATTAGGAATAGAAAATTAAAGAGTAAGATAGCAGGAAGGGGCAGAGAACAGGCAAGTGGAATTTCCTTTGAAGTGAGAGGGTCATGTCCACAAGAGGGGTTGGTGCTCCGATGGAGAAAAAGGGTGAGCCCAGAACCAGCTCCTTGGGCATTGGCATTGGACCACCCATGGGCAGGTAAGGCTATGCTTGGGGTTCCAGCAAAGCAAAGATCGCAGCCTCCACATACATACTTACATGAATGGGGGTTTTGAGATTTTTTTTTTTTTTTCAGAGCAGTATTACGTTCAAAGCAAAATAGAGGCCAGTGCAGAGATTTCCCATATACCTCCTGCACCCCCCTCCACACAGCCTCCCCCTTAGCAACAGCTGCCATCAGATGGTACTTGTGCCGCAATCAGCGAACTTGTGTGGATCCATCACTATCACCCAGAGTCCTTGGTTTAACTAGGTGTACATTCTATGGGTTTGGCAAGTGCATAATGGCACATCTCCACCGTTATGCTATCACACAGAGTAGTTTCATTGCCCAAGAAATCCTCTGTGTTCTGCTTATTCATCTCTCCCCACCACAAAGATTGTTTTTGATATTTGAAAAAAAAAATCCTTAAAGTTGCTAGCCTGGAAAAATCAGCTTTTTGGTGGACTTCCTTATATAGTCATTTCTGGGTTCAGTGATGTTTTACTTTAGGTGACAAGGCAGCTCCTAAAGGTTTTAACTTTGATTCTATTCCCCAGTGTGGAGGGGGTGACCTCACCCTCAGAAATCAGCCCAATGGATTGGGAGTCCTGGGGTGCAGGAAGGAGGAGGCCACACAGCCCCGCAGGACACCCATCCTCATCTTTGCCCCTTACCAACCTAGGCTGAGCCCCTCTTCTTAGCTGGGCACACTTTCTCTTGCAACCTCTAGTTTCAGGGGTTCTCAGTGTATGGTCCCCTGCAGCTTCAGCACCACCTGGGAACTGGTTAGAAATGCAGCTCCTCACCTGCCTTACCCCACCCCCAATGGTTGAATCAGCACCTCTAGGTGGGGCCCAGCAATCTTTGTTTTGACAAGCCCAGTGGGTGATGGATTCAGCCCACTCAAGCTTGAGAGCTCTTCTCCTATGGAGCTTCATGACAGCACCAAGAGGAAAGACTGTGACTCCATTTCCAGATGAGGAAACTGAGCTCGAGACAAAGCCACTTGCCCGAGGTCATACAGCCAGTACCCAACCCAGAGGGAACTGAGGCCTTTCTCAAGAGAAAACTGAAGCCCCTCCCCACAATCACAGCAGAGGCTGGCATACAAATAGTTAACCACCAGTTCTTCAGGATCTCTGACCAATCAGAGCTCATTGGGTCCAAGCTGTACAAACAACTAGAGCAAGTCTTGGGGCTGAAGGGGCTGGGAGGGGGAGTTGGGGAGGGGTCGGTTATCGTTAACCCTGTCATTGCTGCTCCTGCAGGCCTAGGGATCTTGGGGAGGACACTCAGAACCTTCAAAGGAGCGCCTGTGGTAGGGGGCAGGGGGATAGGTCAATATTTCAATAGCTGGTGCTTTGGACCTGGCACACACCAGCTGATCAACCCTAACTCCAACCCCCTTCCTAGAAAAAGAATTTCCAGAACCAGTCAGAGTGTCTGGCACTGAATATAGCCCCTACAACAACAACTTTGCACACTGGAGTCATCTTTTGAAAAGTGATGCCTGGGCTTTACCTCCCTCTCTCTCTCCCTCCCCCCACCCCAGACATTCTGATTTAATTGATCTGAGGTGCAGCCTGGGCTTTGGGGCTGTGTTTAAAACCCCATGATTCTCATAAACATCCAGGGCTGAGAACAGCAGTGATAAAGGGCCCCTGAATCCTATAAGAGATGCCAGATTAAGAACTCTCGGTTTGCATAAGCCCCTTTGGCTGGGGACTTATAAAAACAGTCTCAAGAGGTTCTGATTCAGCAATCACTGAGGCCCGGAACTGGCTGCTCCCACAGTTTAGAAATCAGTGACAGGGACAACACCCAAGATCCGCAGTGACTGAGGGGCTCAGAGATTCTACACCCTTCCCCCAACGCACCCCCAACAGAGTTGAAGCAATTGAGAACATTTTGCCCGGAAGTATCCAGAACCAATTTCCGCAGTTCTTCCTTCCCCTGTGCTGCAGAGAGACATTGCTTCAAAGCACAAGCTCTGAAACAGAGCTCAAGACGCCCTCCCAGGAGGGCCGTTTTCTGGCTCTTCAGAGCCCCAGGCCTGCTCTGATTGCCTTTCTTCCCGTTAATCCTGGGACACCCTCATTTGGATGCGATCTGCATACATTTGCATATTGAGTTCCAGCGCGCACCCCCACCCCCTCCCCTGTGGCACGTTAGAGGAAAATAAAACTAATGTATTCACCAAACCTGCTGAGATGTGTTGGCACCTCACACAGCGCTGGGCCTTGATACACCTGAAGCCAGGGCTCTGGGATGAAGTGGTGGTGGTACCGTCAAGACATGGATGCTGTGGGGAGGCAGGCACCAGAGAGAATGCACTAGAAGCTTCCTGAAGTCTGAAACCAGCACTTCCAGTCCTATTCCCAATGATCAGAAATGTGAAATTTCCTCCGGAGAAACAGAGGCAGCACCAACAGAAAAGACCAGGGAGCTCCGTATTTCAGGGATGTGGGTGAGCATCCCTCCCAGTTTCTGAAAGGGCCTGGCTTGGAGACCACTGCTAAGGCTCTCCTAGCTCCATCCTGGGCTCTGATCAAGGGGGTTGGGACTGGAATCCAACAGACTGCATTTGAGCTCTGTGACCTTGAGTAAATGACTTTCCCTCCCTGAACCTCAGTTTCTGCATCTCCATAATGGGGGAGTAATAAGCTCTTTACAGGGTGATAGGAGTCATGCCTTTATTCACTCACCCAGTAATCTGTTATCTTTTCTGGGCTCCATCCAAGGCTAGCAAGGAATCTGCTAAGAGGTGAGTCTTAGGGTGTTCCATAATCTCCGCCTACACAACAAATGGCCTCACAAGTTATAACTCACTATTCTGGGGTCAGGAATTTGGAGGGAGCATGACAAGCCTGATTTTCTTCTCCATAATGCTTGGAGCCTCAGATGGGGGATTTAGCTGGGGGATTGGAGGGTCCAAGAGGGTTTCACTCACATTTGTGGGCATAGTAAGCGTATATTTTATGTTCTGTATTTTATGATGCTTTGACAAGTTCAACCCTGTTGACCCAGGGAGGGGCTGCCCCTCCCAAAATTAGTTAATTCCTAAGGACAGCAGATAATTTGCCGGAGGGGGAGAAGAAAGTGTACAGCTTTGATGTGCCAATAAGGAATCCCAGGCATTTGCCTCCTAGCCTCCTGGAAGCCTTTTATCCATCTCTTAAAGTCTACAATACCATCCTCCCCCCCCCCCTCCTAAAACACCCCAAGGCCAGGTACAACCAAAATAGCCCAGGGCCTGAATTAGTCAAACTATCCAATCCTAAACCTGCCTGGTTTACCTACCTTTATTGGGAGGAATAACATCAGCTGTTTCCTTCCTACCAAAAGCCTAGCAGTACTGTCCCTTCCTTCCTTCTGTGTCCCCACGACCCCTGGCACTTCCCCGAGTGGCCCCAGTGCTTGCTGTGTGCACTTCTCTTGGGAACTGTGAGTAGCAATGTGTCTCTTCAGTGGCAGTTGTCTCCTGATTGTTGACCTCGCCATACCTGAAGAGCAGCAAAACCCCAGGTAGATTTTACAACATGGGGTCTTAGCAGGGTCAGCTGGAAGGCTGGGCTCCCCTGGGGGCTTCTCTCTTCTCTTCATGGTACCTACACAATAGCTCAAGTCTCCCACAGACCAAGGCAGGAACTGCTGGTTCTGTAAGCCTGGACCTGGAGCCGATAGGGTGTCATTTCCAGTGGATTCTATTGGTCAAAGCATTCTCAGCTAGCCTATGTTAGCAGACGGGATAGAGAGCCTGCCTCTTTGTAGAAGGAATATTGAAGACCACACAGCCATCTCTAATCTTCCAGGCAGGAAGAGGCAACATCCCACTGGACACCTCCCCTTGGACATCTAGACTACAGATCTGTGACTAGACGTTGGCCACAGGATGCGCCTACCCGGGAAGGTCAAATCTTAGGAGATGGCTGCATGTCGGGAGCCATAAGAATAAAAAGTCCGGTCTCACTTCCTGGTCAGCCATATCTCCTGGTTAAGCAAGGGCTCCAAAAAAGGCGCGCATCAGAATCATAGCCCTCCCACTCTAGCATCCAGACCATAGCCCTCCCACTCTAGAACCTCCAACCAGCAAAGGACAAGTACCCAACACCCAGCCAGTCATCCAGAAATAGCCCTTCCTCCTGCTCCTCCCCGTAGCCCTCCCAAGCACTCATGTACCGCTGTTCAAGAATAAAATTTTGGAGGCTTGATCAGAACCCTGTCTTGCCTCGTTCTTTGTGTTCCTTGTTTGTCTCATTCTCCTAGGTGGTTCCCGCGCGCCCTCGTTGTTGCCCCGCAGGCCGGGGCAAACTGGTGCCCAACGTGGGGCTCCTGGGAACCCCCAACAAGAACGTCACCGGAGAAGCCCTGGTCAGGCACCCCTGAGAGTCACCGTGAGGACCCACGGACACAGACTCGGCATTGAGATCGCCACGGTCCTACCTGCCGTGAGACAGATCGGAGTAAGTTGGGTGGACGATTTTTCGAATAAGATTTCAAAACATTTCACCCTTTTCGCTCGGCTGATATTATTGGCTTTCCCAGTTGGTTCCTTTCTGCGCACTAAGAGCATTCACTTACCGTTTTGGGGAAGGATGAGAGGTACCCAAATTTGTTTGTGAAAACTCCGACTCACTTGAACTAGTACCGTCACCCAGTCGTTCTGACAAGGTCTTCCTCTTATTAGATTCACTCTTAAAAAACCTTGCGCTTGCTTTGAACTAAAGGTTGTTCACCTCACAGACTCAACAAAAGGAATACCTACTCCCAAAGGCCATGCCTCAGGGCAAAAGGGGTTTTCCTGTTTGTGGGGGTCCTTGTGGGCGGCTTGTACCCACCGACTGTAAAGAGTGGGATCGAAAGGAGGTAGTCTCAGTCTAAATTTCTGGCCTGACGGGAAAATTCGAGCTGACCTGGATGGGGTTTATATGTCCCGGAGGCTTACGTGGGAAAGGAATTATCTGGAGAGCCATCCAGTCAACCAATAATGGGAAATTCATTAAATAAGTCATGAAATGTTTCTTGATGGTCTCAAGGAATCCCTCAGAATGCGAGGAATAAGGGTTAAAAGAAAAGATCTCACACAGTTTTGTTTTTTTTAAAAAGATTTATTTATTTATGCATACAAGCACTGGGGTACAGGCCAGAGGTGTGGGGGGGGGGGGGAGAGGATTCACCAGAGACAGAGCTGGGAGCA